>MU931947.1:0-12172 GCA_036418165.1 Cooperia oncophora | reverse complement strand
GTCAGAAACCCCACCTCTACCAAAGTAAAAATTACCAGTACGCACTGCGTGGCACTGCTGCCAATTTTCTTCCTTAAGTGGCTTTCGCCCGTGCGCATCTGGTCTCTCACTCACCGTTTCTGCGTCTGTACACCGCATATTCGTCGGATGGTAAGAATTAATTCGGCCTCATTCGCGCCTCTTCGGTGGTTTCTTCTGCTCTCTTCTCGATTGGATTTTGAATTTGCACATACAGATTAATGTTTCAATCCACCGCTGTCAAAATGCACCAACAGATTTGTGGTTGGGTCCCCAACAAACCACTTGCAGTCGCAGATAGCGTCTTTGACTTTTATGCAAAGGGATGACAAAGACAGACATTACTGGAACTTTTGCGTCCTCTTGGATTCATTTGAGTTTTGCTGCTCCAATAGACAAACTGATACACATCGAGTATTCGCCGCGCACTGCCATAGAATACGCCGCGACGTATTACGATTGTGTCTCCCAGGAGTAGAAAGGGCCCACAATTTAGCAGGTTACGTGGTAAGAGATCGCCAGTGCCGGTGAAACACCACCTTCACGCATAAACGAGCTTCCGCAGTGATTCATCCACATAAGACTTTCCTCATCCCAAGGCGCAGGTAGAAACCTCCTTTGTGCTGGAGTGTGGGCCTATGCTTCATCTGAGCTCACTAATCACATAGTCAAACTCCTGACCTGGGAAATCGATTAACCTTTCCATTGACAATACAGAATTGTATGGGTGAACGATGACATCACTGGTGTCCTCGTGATTCGCAAACACTGAATATGTCTGGATGACCTTTTTTGGGAACCTGGAATGAATCGCCTACATTCCTGCTTCATGTTTCAGAATGAGACCAGTAGCAACATAAGAGGGAATTCACAAAAACCCCACCTATCCCGTATTTTCTCTAAAATAAGCGATCCCATACCGGATCCAGTTCCACCTGACACAGAATGAGTGAACAGAAACCCATCCATCTGATCACTATTTTCTGATTCACGTTCAATGATATCCATTATTTGTTCGTACACTTCTCTAAAGCATTAGATTTGCATTCCAGTTCATGAAACTGGATAGAACAAGATGAATGATGTCGTAAGTTTCCACTGATAAAATAACATACCCGCCTTGCCCATAACCACTAGCCCAATTATTGCCAGCACCGCCTCCATGCGCCGACATATAGATGTTATCGGGATTGAAAAGTCTGCTGAAATTCTCGCTCGTCATGATCCCATTGATCACTCTCGGCTCCAGATCAACCAAAACGGCACGAGGAACATAGTGATCGTCGTCAGCCTAGAAACATTCGGAGTAAATGGTTTCTTATAGCGATTGCTCAACGGTGTAACGTGACTAACCTGATAGAAAAATACATCTTTATTGTCATGTATGCTTTCCTCACATGTCATACGACCTCGCCTAAATTCGAAAACTCTTATTTAGGTTCATGCTACTGAAAATGTTCCACTCATAAAGGGACTTTAGAGCCGGTCTGTAGAGGTGAGCGCATTATAAGACTAAGCAGCTTGTTTTTAGAAAAAACCAGGACGCAGGACATGCAGGACATACGCCGAGAAATCGCATTGCGCCCACAAACTGCAACCACGGCATGCAAAACATGCGCCTGCGCTTGATTGACCCGACAGCTCAAATTGAAATGATACTTTTGGGATAGAGGTGGACATTACCCTAAAGCACGGGGCTTTACAGAATCAAGCTTAGCCTTTTCTGTAGGGCACACACACACATTCATCTGATGCACAGAAGCCTACTTTCCTGAAATGGTAGTCCTGCCTGCAAGCATGGAAGAGGTTTTGTTGCGGCTCAAAACACAAGAGTAAAGCGTAACCCGCTCGCTACGAGGTCGCAGCTCCGCCCTCTGGCCATGGCAACTAACTTGTTTTCTAGATGTTCTGTGAAGAGCGACTGTTCCACCACTGCTCTCTCTCCACTTAGAATGTTGGGAGTAAGGTAATAAGGAGAACATTCCCAGCACATACATTTAAGCACAAAGAAGGCTTGAAAGATGAAGGAATTAGGACCGGTGCTAGAAACCTTTGAAACCTGATCAAATAGGGTACATTGTGGCCCGCAAAACTAGTGGAAGAAAGACCTCGCTATTCCATCGAGCAGAGTCAATTTCAGATGCCAGCATATGAAAGCAGCCGGAGCTAGCAAACGCTACTGATTACCACGGAATCGGTCGCCGTATTACGTCAGGTCGACTTCGACCTGGTTCAATGAAGGCTTTCGGGCCAAATGGCTAGTAAGGTTTTGAATAGAAGTAGACCGCGCGGCACATTCCAGACAGATTTCTTAGCAACAAAGCAGTGTGTTTTATCTTTCGCGGCAGAAATATTAAAATTGTGAGATGTAAGGGTTATTCTGATCAGAAAGAACGGACACTGTTTGCCTTCTACGGCCCCTACTTCCTGACCTTACACTCGCTGCTTACCAAAAATTGTCCCTTAAGGTTGATTTGGTTTGAACTCCGCCTGAAGGTACACTCTAGTTCGCTCGGACGGTTGGGCGTGTCAGACAGTATGAGTCACTCTGTCAAAGCCGTTCTCTGCCTTCTTGTTGAAGCGCGCATGCGACAAAAAGTGGTAGAAAACGAGTAATACGAACGATATGATACAGTCATATCATTTGCTCGCTTTAACAACTGGTGGAGAACGGGTTTGGCACCGCGCCAAACTCATCCCGCCTGACACGCCCAACCGTCTGCAGCGAACTACATATATGTTGAGCCCCTGAACAAAAATAGCTCACCTGTCTTACGCGTAAATACGCTGCGCTAATGTGGCGGGTTCTCTTTCGTGCCACACAAATGTGGTATTCGAGCTTAGCTCAAACTACCCCCGAAAAAAATTTCCAGTCAAGTCAATCCACGAAGACAATTTTGATCAAAAAAACCTATGCGTTATGAAATGTAGGGCAAAAAGGAAAGCAGTGTCAAAAAAAAACGTCTAAAGGGTTCGCACCCATCAATCGCGTGTTCATCGCAAAGCGTCTTCCAAAAACTCTGACCAATTTGATTGCCACATTGGCCAACATGAATGGACATCAATTGACCATGAGACATCTAAAGAACTGTTTGAGGGTGAGTTCGTTTAACAACTCATCTTTCCGTGCTAGATATTACGAAAGAATACACTTAATTGTACAAGGACACCACCACAATGAAGATCTTTATGAACAACGTCAACAATATCAGCATAACAATTGAAAACAAATAACAATGAACAAAATTCCATCACGCCATACTTGATTTCAAAAACTCTTCATAATTCGATTCGAACTTTTCTCGTATACTTGCAAAAATCTGCAAAAATGATTAGGAAAAATATGAATGGCTAAATTCCAATAAAAGCATCGTACCGTCTCTAGATGAGTAAGCGCTTCTAATAATACAGACCCGGCCACAACACCCTCTTTAGTCTGAATCCGCAACAAAATTTTATCCTCAAGAGGATGTGGCACATTGTATCCAGCAAATTCAACACCTTTCCTAAAAATAATAGGATGAACTCAATTCTGTAGAAGCCATCGGCGCAGTTTGGCTCAGCCGAGGGGGGGGGGGAAGTGGTATTCTGCTGATTTCCATCGACCACTTGCAAAGTCTTCTGCAAGAACCTGTGAGTCCCTGTGAAGCTATGCAGTAGCAAGAGCTTCGTTTTTACTTGACAAGTACCTACACCTAGTACCTACCTAGTACCTACAGTTCTCAACAAGGTGAAACGAACGTAATTTAGTAGAAACAAGTAAAAGAAACCGTAAAGTTTCTCACCGTTCCCCTCCGCGCAGAGTCAAAGAGTGCGAGTTTTATTAATGCTTGCCCAAAGTAAGTGCAATACGAAAAAAATAGTATTTCATGATTACATTCGACAGAGTATGTGCTTCAAGGATTCCATGTTATGAACCTCTTCACGATTAGGGTGAGACAAGATGGATCTGCGTTGTAACCATCAGCGTCAAGCTATAAAGGCTCAGAAATTATGACTACTAGAGTGTCTATATTTATTTTTGTACAATTTTGTTTCAGGTTCCGCTGACGCTTTTATATTTGGATTCACAGCAATAATAACGGGTTTTCACATCATGCTCGGCCTAATAATCTTGGGAAGGTTTGGCCTGTAAAGGAATCCTATTGAACTCAGAGCTATACGCCCCCCCCCCCCCCCCCCCCCCCTAATGGAGACGAGTCTTTATCGTTGAAAGCGGTAGGAGCTCGGCAGTGGACATCACTAGTGGGGAGTTTGTAAGGTCTTGTTCCTGCGATGGACGGACGTTCAGGTCAGATGGGTTTGGCGGGCGCCATTCTGTCTCCATTCATGATTTGGTGAAAAACTTTGCAACAAGAAAGGTATGTTAGTTGTTGCTGGCGAGCCCATTACTTCTTACATGGAAATGTGAGTTGTACAGGTGTATTTAGAGATAAACTCCGCGGACTGAACAATGTGGATCGCAGCGTTCAGTCAAAAACCTTTAGGCCAGCGTTCAGACTTCGCGACTGCAGCGCTTCGGTCGCGCGATTCGACGCGATCGATGCAGTCGAAGGCGTGCGCATCGATCGTACGATCGCGGCGACTGAAGCACTGATTCGTGAAGTCTGAACGCTGCTTAAGTTCGTAAGTGAGGTTCCGAGAAAAAAAGCCAAAAGTAATAGTGGAGAACAGGCAATAGCTGGCTCCGTGATCACTAATCGTTTGTTTGCAATCCGTACATTAACAACGAAAATAAAACGCAACACGGGTGTAAAACACGTGAAGCGACAGAAAAATTTTGCCTTTGAGTCTCGGTGGGCGGGACAACTAGGGAGGCGTCAGAGCTGGCACTTATGAGGGCCACAGCATCTTGGTTCCTGACTGTGAAGCCGGAAAAGTGGGTAATCGCAGAGACTGCGGGCTAGACTTCTTGAGCAAGGAAGGACTCCTACGAATTGGTTGAGCGTAGAGATATTCTTTAAGCTGCACTGTATCAAGTCAAGCACTGAAAGGATTTAGAAAAACTACTCGATGAAGCGCTGCTGCAATAAAGGAAATGATACAATCCAACTTCTGAGCAACTCTTTACGAGCATCACCACTGCAAAAAAATGCCCTTCAGTTTCTGAGACTCAGCTGTTCACTGCCTCAGATAAGTTCCGGCTGCACATCCATAAACAGTACAAGACCACCCCGTTTGACCTGCTCATTTTCAGCTTTTATCCCAGTCCGTAAAGGGACACTCTATCACCACTTAGAATTAGAACAACCGTAACGTAGTTACAAAACATCCATAAATTCGTATATTTATGGAATAGTATATGGTACTGTAACTAGCTATAAGACCTTCACAATTGTAGTTCAAAATACAACAAACTATCACGGAAGAAACTTACAATTTCAATCTTAGGCTTTTCCATTTCCAGCGGACGGTGTTTGGACTGACCGGCTACCAAGACAGACGACTGACTGAATGAAATGGTGACAGACACGGCTGAAGAGTCCATCATAGGGCAGCTCGGTTCATAACCCGATAGCGTCCCACTGATGAACTGCTCAAACGAGTCGTTGGGCAGACGGGTGGGACCACTAGCATTGCACTGATTTAGCTCGACTAATGAATACAAAATAGTGGTCCATCCCCTCTTTTAAACAGTTTAGTGCGCAACGCTATAAACTATGGGCGCGGATCCCATTTCAGAACGCATCAGGTGACAACCTCAACGCGCCACTACAACAAATAAATGAAGTCATAGATTTTTCTGACCAAAAATGCTCCAGTAAATGCTTCAATATTGAAAAAAAGCGATAGCATTTCACTTCGAGCGCAAAAAAATTCGGTATTTATTCTGATAAATAGGTAAAATGACCGCCAAGTTCAAGCGATGTAATACACACCTTAAACAGTATTCTACCGAGTTTGTAAATGTTTATCCAGTGGGCACATTGGAGACAAACAATGTGACGAGTTGGGATGGAAGGACGACGATAAACCGGCATAGCGTTTGCAGAACATCAAAATAATTAAACCTCAAAAGGATAAAACTTGTACCAGAAACCAGATTATCGCTTGATATTTTTGAGACGAAAAAAATAATGATGTTAGGACCGTAAAGTTATGGAGCAGCGTATGAATGAATAAACACAACATTCAAATTTTAATTAGGGTTTCTGGTAGCATATCATAAGGACCGTCAATATTTATCACTCTTCCTGACTTCTGCGAACGCATGCTGCCACTCGTTTCTTGAATTCGGAGTAATTCTCCCGTTGCATTTTCTGGAAAACACATGAAATCACGTACATCTCGCGAAAAAACCTAACTGATAACGAACTTACCGCGGCATCAACATTAGCAGGTGACTCGAAGTTGGGATCAGCTAGCATCGAGATAACAGACAACAGTATCGTCTCGACCGTGTGTACTGGAAGCCAACGTTCTTCAGGTCGCTCATAACCCCATCTAAATATAACATTTAAGGACCAAATATTCAAAAATAGAAAAACAACTCTAACTCAGGAAAGATTATGTAGTCACGTACTTATCATCTCCTGGATCATGAAGAATGGAAATGCAGACATTGCCTTCTTTGTCAACTAAAAACAAGCTAATTTTCGTGATACTGTAAACACTATCTTCTGCAAAAGAAAAGAAATAGATCAAGAGAACCGAATGTAGAGAACTCTTCCTTTATCAAGTGAAATGAACGTTAGAATGTGTTTATACATTGCATCAGCGTTTCGACCAAAAGGCTGGATCGATACCTACACTTTCTTAAACACTTAAAACTCCGATGGAAAGTATGAATGCACCATCGTAGAAATAATGGTAGCTTATAGCGAATTATTCCGAGAACCTCTTCTTCTCCGGCTGAGTCATTTCGGGACGATAATAACGTTGGGAAAGGCCGTTCACAGGACTCCCTCTGTAAACCGGAATTCTCGCAACTGAGATGAGGACTTTCGCCAAAGCTTGAAGGGAGGAACAGCTACGGGTTGACAAACCGACTTGAAGTACGGTACTTCTTTCTGGAAAACGTTACTGCTAGTACTGCAAGGGAGAGTTCATTAAATGCGCCTTTCCCGAGGTTACTAGTGCCTGTTTTAGCGTTTTAGCCAACATGAGTGGGTATTCTAGAGCAGAGCACCAAACCAGCGGCATTTGAAAGCACTGAACATTTCCTCGATGCGAACAGTCAGGAAAGGATTGTTGCCTAGGCCTAGGGGTAGGGAGCTCCGCTCTGGGCGGTATTCAATACGGTCGCGTTCATAGCTTGCGACCATGAAGAAATGCAGAAATGAAGAAATGCGGAATCTGCGGAAATGACGAAAAGCATTACATACATATCGATTTGAAGAAATGCAGAAATGCGGAAACTGCAGAAGTGCGGAAAGTGCGGAAATGCGGAATCTGCAGAAATGACGAAAGCAACCGATACGTATCGATTTTCCGCATTTCGGCATTTCTTCAGATTCCGCACTTCTGCATTTCTTCAGATCGGTACGTTCGGTTGCTTTCGTCATTTCTGCAGTTCGCACTTTTCAGTTCGGCATTTCAGCATTTTGAAATCATATATTGTGTATTGATGCTTTTTCGGCATTCCGCAGATAATCCGCATTTCTTAATCTGCATTTCTTCACGGTCGCAAACTATGAAAAGTCGGCATACCGGAGAAGTTCTTCATAGACTACGTTCATCCTTCCGTTATGTGCAAAAAGGATAGCATAGCTATATCGGCGGCAGTCGCTAGCATTTTGGGAAATCGACGTTCAAGGCATCGAATGATACCCGTACTATCCTTTCGCTCGAAATGCTGACTCTTCCCAAATGCCGAAGCCGCAATGCATGACGCAGAAGAGACGGAAATTGATATTACGGTTTTTTTCGCCAGTTCCTTCAATAGACACAGGAGACCCAGCCGAAGAACTGAGATACGCACGTAGCTGAATTAAGTACGGTGGTAGGTGAAAGAATGAGGTATTGTGGGTAGGTGAATTGAGGATGAAACTTCGTGTGTTTGGGAAATCCCGGCCCGCAAAAGTGATTGCAGCAATCAAATGCCACTACTTCATCAACGCCACCCACGTGGATATGAGCGCACTGATAATCCCGTGGTCAGTATTAGTCACTGAAAATGTTCGCATTCTGTACACAGGCCAGCACGAAAGAGATAGGTACGATACTCTTAAAATTGTTATGAGGTGGCTGTGGAAAGTGTACTAGGGGGTTGGAAAGCATTCTCGGTGTGGTTCGACAGAGGGAGGGACAGCGTCTATTCTTTGCATTTTCGCTACTTCTCATTGTCTTGGGCATTGCTTTACAAGAGTCGGCGAGTAGTTTCCACAAACTTGACTGCTATCATTTCATGGCTTCGCAAGATGTCACAAAACTACTTGATGGCGATCCCTCCTCCCTTTTGCCTAAGTGCGGCCAATTATCTAACCGAAAAAAATTTATAAATGACACTACAACAGGGATAATCTTTGTGAAAGGAAAAAGTCTTTCGCGGTCAATAAAATTCTTTGTGAGGTGCAGGTTGCAGCATTATACTTCATTTTTTTTTTCAGAATCGTAGTGGCATATTTGAATGAAGATGTGGCTTTACGTGAACTGGCGATGCAGCGATGTACAAGTTTCAAGATGTTTTGTATACTTCAAAAGGGAAGGAATGGAAATAGAGTCAGAAAAGATGAGACATTTTGAATGAAAATGTTCAGCTGAAAAGGATCTTCGGGAAACGGGAATTACGATAACGATCTATGCATAATCTGTAAAGCGAGAAAACACTCAACAGAAAAAGAAAAGTTACGAGAGCTTTTTTGGGGTAGAATCACTACAAATTTGGCCGGCGTAAGGCTATCGCAGACGTGGGCAGCCATGCCGAGTGGATACGTCGGGTATGAGGCTCAGGATGCGTGCGTCGAGGGTTTTGAATCCTTGATGTGATGGTGCTCTTTTTGCATTTTTCGAAGTGGCCCTGTCCACTTAAAGCCATTGACATAGCATTGTTCCATGATAACTTCGTTTGGAGATAATGATTCTGACTGATGAGCACTTGGAACATCCGGTAGAAATCATGGGTCTGGCTGTTGTCTTCCTCTTGGGCTTTGATTTGAAGAGCATATACAACAAAAGTGCACTCCAACGAAAGATTTTGCCTTCAAATGAATTTATTCTCCAAACGACATGACCGGAAAACGAATCCGAAGTTGTGCAGGAAGATGATTATAGTGGGGAAAATGCTTCCATATGAAGTGGCGTTGATGTGGCAATCATGCTGGAGATCGCGATGGGCAAGAGCTTCATTCACCAGTGGCATAATGTTGAATTATGTCTATCTCAAAGAGTTTTCGTATCTGCTGGAAGTTTTCGGCTCGTATGACAATCTTTTCAGCCGGAGGTGATCTCCATGAAATCGTTCGCAATGGCTCCATCAGTTCAGAATCATTACTTAAATATTATATGAATGTGTTATGCAAATGCTTTTGAAGTGCGAGGGACACTTTCGAAAAATGCAGAAGAAACACGCATCAAGGATCCAAAAACCTCGGCCTCGCACCGTTGAGCTTCTACGACGTATCACTCCGGCATTGCTGCCCGATCTTCAATAGCCTTACGCCGCCAATTTGTAGTGATCTCTCCCCAAAAAAGCTCCGTAACTTCTTTCTGGGAGGTCCGCAGCAGATATGGAAGACGGTTTCGTAATTCCCGTCCGAAGACCTTTCAGCCGTATACATTTCATTCTGTCAATGCCATTCACTACTTATCCTTCCCAGACGAATCTGGTACCAATTTACCGTCCCCGGAGGGTAGAAGGCTTGGTTGGCCTGGGCGGGTGTCGACCCGGGATTCGAACCCAGGACCGCGCGAGTGGTAAGCGCGCCACTTGTCACTACACCACCTCCGCCTCCGCAACGTATCCGCAAACTTCACAGCGAATCAAATTCTACGGATCCTTCAAACAGTACCAAATGGAAGCAAACCAACTCACTATTTGGATGCCAGATTTCCGAAACGAATTTCATTTTTGGCGGTTTCTGTGGATAATCCTTTGGAAAGTCTAGTATGGCCTTGAAGAACCCGCCCTCACTGAAACACCAATATTAGAAAACGAACAATTGTTGTGCTTGGAAAAGATCACATAAGTATTCAAGAGAACTGAGTGTCAAAGACAGTGTGCGGGGCAGAGCAAATTGCCAAAGAAAATCTTATAAGTGAAAGAAAGAATAAGAAACGAAACAAAAGAAAGAGAGAAAAGAACGTACAAAATACACAAATCAGCGAAATTGCAGACAGCCGCAATTGTATGATCAGAAAAATCTACTAAGAAAAAAGAAAAAACAAAAGAGATAACATCAAACCAATCCTGGCGTGGAAATTTCTTGATGTTCATCCAAACTCACTAAAGTGTATCTGGTGGTCCAATGACGAGGACTTCCCATTTATAGATGTCATCGTCATTTACGAGTCCAGCAGAGAATCCTTCCACAGGCAACCGCCTCAATTCTGGAACATTCGTTGGTGAGCGCACTCTACCTCTGAACTTCTAATTATAGCTTGAAGCAGAACACGTGGCCTAGTCGCTAACGCGCTGGTGCCTTTTCCAAAACCACTTTTGTTTCATATTTCTATTATAAAAAGGAAAAACATTCTCAAAGAAGGTATATCGGAGACTCAGCGCTTGTCCTTCCACCTTCGCTAAGTAAATTAAAGATTGCAAACAGTAGGAACAGTAGAAAAAAATTTAACTGATTCCTTGCACTCTTGTATCTCACGGAAGCAAAGGCTCATAGAAAGTGTTGAAATAAACGAGATTGAAGAAATAACAAAAACGCATAGTTGGTAAAAGCTAACTAAACAAGTTCGCTCAAAATATCATGGACGCAGAAAAACGTTGAGCGATCGAAAGCAGCGATCATGCCTACCGCCTTGCAAGCTTTAAAAATTAGAAATCAATTGAGACATATGAGACAAAACAACCTATCGGCTGGCTGGGAGTATGGGTACGAAATGCTCTTTTTAAAGTGCTTTTTTCAGACCCAAACTTTTTTCGAAGGACTTTCTAATGAAACTATCTGCTCTCGGTCTTGACAGAAGCCTTCAAACGCGCGGTGGTGAAGTCGAAGTGTTTCGCTGAAATTCACTTCAAAATAAGTCCATGCGCCGTAGAGTTCATAAGCGAGGTCATACTTTCATTACAATCACACAAGGACAATAGTCGAAAATATGAATGAGTGTTCCAATATTAAAAAGACTGCTACCGCTACGAAAAAAAAATGTACTGGGTTTCGAACCATCAATACCGTGAATAAAACGAGACGTATTAAGAAAATATCATTTACTTTTTGAAAGAAAAAAACAGTCACGAGTTTTAATGAGAGTGTACAAAATGATTCTTGGCACCCATATCAGGCAAGAGGGTCGTCTCATACTGTGAGACGAAGAGGGAACTGACCGTCGCCACAGACGACGATACACAAAAAGGATCAGGTTGCTGAGGACCGTAGTTGTTCGGAGAGCATTCTTCTCTGTTGGGAAATCAAAGACATTGCGACCAATGCACTCCATCATCGATATTTCCTCATATGGCAGCTTTCACAGACTTTGCGACTATGGGGAATCGGCGCTTTGGAGGAAACAGGGAAAATGCGCAAAAAGAAATATCGATCTAGCGTCCTGGACGCCGATCAACCTATAGTGTCCCTTTCGCTCAAAACACCGAATCTTCCAAAACACCGATTCTCTCAGATCCTCCATTACAGGCCTCCCTTCGAAGCGCCGATTCTTCCTCGCGAGGTATGAGCGCAGCCTGTGCTGGATTCCAAGCATGATGGAAAGTCATATAAAGATTGCACTGCTTCCAGTTGGCCTCAAATTCTCTGAAACTTTTCTCGGGAGTCTCGAACCTAATTTTTGATTTTTCATTGTTTCATTTGTATAGCAATGGGAGGCCATTCCCTACAGCGGATATTCCATTCCGAGCCTTGAGGCCTTTTGAGAACAGTTTCCGTTTTCTGTATGGCACTCCTGTGAAGCGGACTAATCACCTGACCACCCGCGATCACTGCTTGTACGTTTGATCGCAAAAACGTTTCCATTAGACCACAACACGCCCTCCATGGGGCACATCTCAGCACTCTGCGGCGTCTCATTAGCCTTTCTACATAACGTC
>MU931946.1:0-17402 GCA_036418165.1 Cooperia oncophora | reverse complement strand
GAGCTGCTAATCTGGGAAAAAGTAGCCAAAACAGTGAAAAGTTGGAAAAAATGACTAAATTAGCCTGGAAAAAGCAAATAGTTCCTGGCACGCGCTGCGGCCCGTTGACGACCGCCCTAATCAACTGCCCGGATGACGGGTACACTGTATCCATAAGTTCACCTTTTTGGGCGACATTGATACCAAACAGTCAATCTTAGAAGGGTTGAAGATTGAACAGAGAGCATTTTTGATTGTGAACTTGATGAATGGGCCCCACGTGCGCTAACGGCGTCACTGGCTCTGCCCCACCTTGAACCCTGACTCTTTCATTCTTGTGAGCCTCATAGACTGAATACGACGACAAATTACAGCCTTTTATCTTACCTGCTCAAAATCGAAAAGCAGAGGTAGAAATGATACAGCTGTAACTAGGAGGGAAATGGATAGCATAGTGGAGGCAAAAAAGTGGAACGCCATTGATCCCCTCACAGAAGCACAGCGGTGGCGGCAGGAGACGATGAGTTTTGGAAGGGCAAGAAGCTGAACCAGAATCAAATTGTTAGCTGTCAAGCGAGAAGATTATAACAACTGCAACACAGACTTGTTCGAATCTTAGCCGAAAATCACTGGCGATGCTCATGAGACTGTCGGTTGCATTTTTGACAGTCTGCCAATTCGGCCCAGAGCTCATGGAACACTGCCAGTCTCCCACTGGCAGGACACTTATGGAAATGTCGGCCTGGAATTTCCAGAGTAAGGATTCTCAATAAAAGACAAAAATGACCCTTACCTGAAGGAACACGCTGGTATTCACAATTGACAGAGATGAACCGACGGCCAACACCAACTCTCCGTATTCCTGATGAACATAGTCCAGACTACACGATAAAGTAGTTAAAATATTGGCACTATTTACCCTTTACTGCCCCAGCCATCCGAAATCAGGCCAGTTCCTGACCGACTTTTTTCTCCGTGGGCAGAATTTGCTGAAAACTTGGCTCCAGGGGTAGTTCGACCCGCTGAACACGAATATCGCATCCGCTTGACCCGAAACCTCCTGGCGCCCGCGCCACGGGCGCCGGCGCCAAATACTCGAAATCACCAAATTCGCTGAAAACTTGCTCCTAGGGGTAGTTTGACCCCCTGATCACGAATACCACTTCCATATTGCATGAAAAAATGCATGACCAACGCTTCTTCGAAAATCCCGCGCTCGCCCAGCTTTTCACACGCAAGCTCGTGGGAAATGGGATTTCCCGTGGGAAATGTGAATTTCCCACGGAAAATCGGTGTGGGAATGAGTGTTTCTCGGTGTGACTCTTCCCAAAACTGTACCTATCAACTTGGGAAGCCCCTTTGCTCCTCATTTAGCTATTCTCATGGCGAACGTACTTCATGGCGTCGAGAATTTGGAAAACCCAGTGAAATCATCTTCAACTTCTTCGAACATGTCGCACGGTTATATCTAGGCTAGGCTGCCTTCTACCAATTCCGGAAATCGATTAATACTAACCCAACGGCCCTCTTTAGGGCCACAAATAAGAGCGAATACTATTTCTCATGCAAGATAAATGTGAAATTCGTGTTCACATGGTCAATTTACCCTAGTTGACAAACTTTCAGCCAGTTTAGTGATTCAGAGTATTTTGGCGCCGGCGCCCGTGGCGCGAGCGCCAAGAGGTTTCGGGTCAAGCGGATGCGATATTCGTGTTCAGCGGGTCGAACTACCCCTGGGAGCAAGTTTTCAGCGAATTTGGTGATTTCAAGTATTTTGGCGCCGGCGCCCTGGCGCGGGCGCCAGGAGGTTTTGGGTCAAGCGGATGCGATATTCGTCGTTCAGGCGAGTCGAACTCACCCTGGGAGCAAGTTTTCAGCGAATTTGGTGATTTCGAGTATTTTGGCGCCGGCGCCCGTGGCGCGGGCGCCAGGAGGTTTTGGGTCAAGCGGATGCGATATTCGTGTTCAGCGGGGTCGTACTACCCTTTTTTTTTAGTATTTTCTAATGTTTTTTTTTCTGGAGCCAAGTTTTCAGCAAATTCTGCCCACGGAGAAAAAAGTCGGTCAGGAACTGGCCTGATTTCGGATGGCTGGGGCAGTAAAGGGTAAATAGTGCCAAAATATTGGACTCACCTGCATTATCTCCAACATTTGAAGACTCGCCTCAGGTGTGCAATCAGTGATAAGCCCAACGAGAAGCGGTACATTGTCTACTTGCTCTCCAGATGCGGACGAACAGCTGCGATTCCAGTAGGCAATTGCGCCTTGTTCGGTAGCACTGCCATCTGTAATATAGACCATTTTCACTTTAAATTCACCACTTTTCGAACCAAATTCACCACCACTCTCCAAATCAAATCCACCGAACTTATTAGGCCCGGCAATTCATCAGCCAGATCACAACTTGCGAGACCCGGCCTCGACGGCCTGCGGCCTAACTTTGTCAGCGCGTACCATGGATTTTCGATATCTCGTTTTCGTACTTCTGCTTTCTTGTGACTTTTCTTGTCTTTAGTGTTTTCCGGACAACAAACACATTTCACCTGAAACGACCGGCATCGACCAGCATGGCCACCCCCGCCCCATTCCCTAGAGGGTCTTTGCTAATCTGAGGCTCCCGCCCATTGGCACGCCCGCTTGCGCTTTTTGCGGAATTTTTATATTTTTCGAAAATTCTTGCATTGCTGGACTTACACGTGAAGCCCGCCCACTGTGACAGGCTCCGCTCACTTTGAAGGAGCTACTTTCCAAAAATGGCGCAAGTCGGCAGTACAGAGTCCCGGCTGACATGCAGGTTATTGCTGATGATTCAAAACAAACTTTGCCCCCTGATTTTCTTGTTCCGATGACGAACGAGACCGCCTAAGCATGTCAGCTGGGACTCTGTGCTGCCAAATTGCGCCATTTTTGGAAAGTGGGCGAGCTTCCTCAAAGTGAGCTGAGCCTCTCACAGTGGGCGGGCTTCACGTATAAGTTCAAAAACGCAAAAAATATTGGAAAAACACCAAAATTGTGGGGCCAAAGCGAGCGGGCCTAGCCAAGGGGGCGGGCTGGTTTCGCAAAACCCTTTTAGATGAATCGGGGCGGGTCGGCCATATGTCGATGTCCGGTCGTTTTCAGTGAAACGGGTTTTGTGGGAAACAGCCAAAGACAAGAAAAGTCACAGAAGCAGAAGTTATGAAACAAGATTTGAAAATCTATGTCCGCGCTAACAAGTAGGCGTGGCCGTCGGGGCGGGGCTCGCAGTGGTGTCTGGCGTGATCTGGTTGATGAGTTGCCCGTCCTAATAAGTGTGATGGGTTTGATTTGGAAAGTGGTGGTGAATTTGGTTTAAAAGTGGTGAAATCTAAAGTATGGTATACCATTCAACTAACCCATTCTCCCATTTTACTTTCTTTGTCCCTTTTAGACTTCTGAGTCCCCGAAAAATGATTTGCAAGGAAGCGGCCTCTGGAATTTGGACGCTGTCACATCAAAAATTTTCGCCCAACTCTTGGCACTTAGGAGTTCCGCTGTTGGAGTTCGGTCCAGATGTGTAACGAAATTAATTGAGATAAGTCAGTAGTGATTGTTTGAGTCCAACCCAAAAAACTCTTCTCAGTAAAACACCAAGCATGTGGTCTGGTCTGGGAATATGGCCAGCCGTTCTGCAGTCACAACGGAGGAGCCCGACCCCCCCCCTCCTTCGCGAAAGCTTCATGAGCCGTGAAGTATCCCGACGGCGGCCGCCTGACTAAAATTGTCCCATATCGCAACAGTTGCATCCTCCTGCATACGCTGATTTTTGGACGCTCAAAGACAGCCCCGAGCAAATCGTAAGCGTCCTTCCCTATATAAGTAGTCTAATTCTCAATCTTTAGAATTAGCGATAGCAACGGTGCTCCTTACGAGTGGAGGTTCTGACGCCTTCCTAGTTGCCCCGCCCATCGGAACTCAAAGGCTATTTTCTGTCACGAGTTTGGCTTTTACAGCGTTTTTCTTTTTTTTCCACTATTACATGGCATTAGCATCGGATGACGTGAAGAAATGATTAACGGAGCACAGGCGGCAGGTTTATCGCTTTGCTGGCATAAAACGAGCAGATCCGGAGGATTCTTTTAACAGGCAGACGGATCCTTACTTCTTGTTTTGGATGCTCTCCATCGTTCTTTTTTGCCTTTTTCTTCCCTGGAGAATTTAGCGACTACAGATTTGTAACTGAATGCTATTATCCACATTATACAAATGCGTAGCTTGTCTTCAAGATGATAGAAATCGGAAGGGATCTAATCGAGGAATGCGGTGGGCGTGGCGTCGAAGTCCGTCTCAGTACATGTAGCTGATAGCCACTAGCGGCCTCGTCGAGAGGCATGACTATCACTTTTTCGTCTAACGCTTCTCCGTCTATTACTGATAGTACCGCAAGCCTGAGCGGAACGAGGTCCTTGGTTATGTTTATGCAAGCAGTTCTCCTCCAAGAGCAAGCCAAGAAATACCATCGGTCGCTCTTGTGTAATTATGGGGTCAGCAAGCAAAGCTTTCGAATTGAAATGTTAAAGGCACGGTCCGCGATCAGGTATCGAAGTTGAAAATATGGCGTCAGGAGGTTAAAGTGGTCCGCGACGAACAACCTTGTACCGGTTTCGCGGCAAAAAATTCTATGGCGAGGGGCGCTGTAGCGCACTATAGGTTCAGTAGCTCCTCCTTTTTTCCAGTGACTCCGCCTCCAGACTCCGCCCCTAATGACCGACTTCCAGTGAAAAATGAGATTGCAGGACGAAAAAGCATGATAATCGCCACTTGTACGATCGTAGAAATCTTATCGGTGAATCAGCCGTGCATATGAGGGCGTAGTTTTGGAGATAGAGTTGATTGGGCACGTACAAACTGGGATCGAAATGGGGTTCTATCTAGGGCAGGTGGCATGTTTTTTGTGCTTTTTTTTGTTCACAGTCGAGTTACTCAACCCCTTGTCGTCTATATGGAACCCCCTAATCCACCATCTGAGGTGGCAAGTAATCGTGGGTTCTCCCTTTAAAGGCGAAGCCCGCGATCATTCTTCATCACAGATAGTGGATTAGGGGTTTGCATATAGACGGCAAGGTGCTGAATATCTCGATAGTGAAGAAAAAAGCAGAGAAAAACATGCCATCTGCCCGAGATAGAACCCCATTCGGATCCCAGTTCGTATGCGCCCCATCAACTCTATCTCCAACACTATTGTAAGCCCACATCCGCACAGCTGCTTCTCCAGTAGGAACTCTACGACCTACAAGGGTGACTTTCACGCTTTTTCGTTCCGCAGCTTCGTTTTCCACTGAAAGGTAGGCTTTGAAGGCAGAGTCTGGAGGCGGGAGTCACTGGAGAAAAGGAGGCGTCACTGAATTTATAACTGCGCATAAGCGCCCTCCCTTACAATTTTTGCCGCAAAACCGGTGCAGAGTTGTTCGCCGCGGACCACACTCTACCCTCGCGGATCGTGCCTTTAAAGGAGCAGTTGATACATGAGTTGACCAATTGGAGGGACAGGTTCGTATGAAATCCGAAGACCGAGAACTCTCCAGCAGAGGGATGAAGTCACACGAAGGTTTTGGAACAACCAGTCAAGAATCTGTTCCGTATCTTGAACGCTGTCACCGGGGTTCGACAGGGATAAAACCTTTAGTATTTCCCAACTGCTTTGATCCGGCGAAAAGGCTTTCGGCTTTGGCTGCAGCCTCATTTGTGAAGCAAGGTGAATCGACAGCAGAAGGAGATCAGAAAGGAAGAGAATTCTCGTATAAGAGCCGATGTTGGTTGCTCTTCGAATGCTTTGTGTTTGCAGCCTTGGTGTTGGAATTACTATACCAGTAACATGATAGCTGAGAGCAAAGCACTGACAAGGGAATGGTTTGAACTTCCTCATGGAACTTTGAATGGAGACCTAGGTTCATCGATAGAGTCTCGAATGCTGATTACGAATATGCAGATTAAAAGTGCTAACGAGAACCTCCCAGACGAGATATGGGTGGTCAAAGTTTGAGTTCTGGCTCGTAAGCGCTGCTGATTGGTAATGGCCTCGCTTTCAAGTCAAACGCATGCGGGTTTGCATCCGGTTGGCGCGAAAATTTTTGCTTCGCTACCTATGAGAGCTTCAACTCTGATTTTCGAAATTCTTCCGAATTTACGGCCCAGCAGGGCAAGTAGATCAAGTACATCAAGTATAGGACGTACTCGATCTAGAATGGATTTGGTCATATCTGGCCATCTTTGGGCCTCTGAACATATTACCCATCCGACAATTCAAAGTTTTAGCGAGAAATTCGTTCATGGGAGATTTCGACCCCTGAACACGAATATCACATCCTTCGACGAAAAAACGCTCGTCTGGCCAAATTGCGATTCTGGGCAAAACTTTGAATTGTCGGATGGGTAATATGTTCAGAGAGGGCAGATATGACCAAATCCATACTAGATCGAGTACGTCGTATACTTGATGTACTTGATCTACTTGGCCATCCTGGCCGTAAAGTTCGGATAGAATTCCAAACACACTCACGCACCGCTCTTATACCTGGAGCGAAGCAAAAGTTTCCGCGCCAACCGGATGCAAACCCGCATGCGTTTGACTCGAAAGCGAGACCATTACCTCGACGATGCCTCGGCAGTGCCACCGTGGCGTGGCACTGCCGAGGCATCGATCAGCAGCGCTTACGAGCCAGAACCCAAATTTTACCACCCAGATCTCGTCGGAGATCCTCGTAGCACTTTTTAATCTGCATATTCGTAATCAGCATTCGAGGCTCTATCGATGTACCTAGGTCTCCATTCAAAGTTCCATGGGAAGTTCAAACCATTCCCTTGTGAGAGAATTGAGCTAGCAGACAGTTAATGGCTTACTAGGCAGTTCCGTCAAACTACATGTCTTACAAAATTAACTGTTCCACGAGACACTTTATGCATAAGTTCCTTAAAAAAATTTATGGTCCCACCTTAACAGGAGGTTGTTGACTGGACCTCTTTTCCGTTGGAGAACCCTGAACATCAGTAGCCAGTAAAATATTCAGAAGCAGGTCTTGATCGGATCTGTATGGAAAAGCATTCTTTTGAAAAGAGGCAACTTTTGTTTTGAATATAAAAGCGTTACCTTGACAGATGTTTTATGACCGGCGATTCAGGCGGAGGACGTCTCGAACTGGGAAAAACTGAAAAAAATGTGGCTTTATTTTATTGAAAATGTGCAGAAACCCTTATCTCGTGCTCGCAACCCTCAAGACAATGAAACCCTTAAAAAAAAGACCTACTCTTGGATAAGAAGTAATCCTTCAAGCTCCTTCTGTCGATATCAGCGTCTACCTCGGCCAGAGACACATGGCAATTCCAGCCGGCTTCCAGCCCTGAACAGTTTGAGCTCTTGCCCGCATCTCATTAAGTAAGAACCAACATGGGAAGGTTGAAACGAGTGCCTATCAGAATATTAAGCCCGCCAACGAAGGGAGCGAGTCAGGCTCACCATCATTAAGTTCCCGACGACCCCTCTCCTATTTTTAAAGGGTTGGTACGACCCCCCCCCCCTCTCTCGTTCCCTCGTCATCGAGCGTGGGGGAAGGGGTAAATAGACATGTGAACGAGAAAAACAGCGAGGAAAATACGTCACCCTCTCCCCCTCTCTACAGTTTCTCGACTTTCCCCAAGTTCTTTGCCACTTTTTCCCGAGTTTTTCGAAAATTCTCCTACTTTTCTTTTACCCAGGACTCAAATCTTTTACCTCAATTCAGAAGGCCAGGAGAGAAACAGAACCTCCCTCCCCCTTAGAACGTCCCTGAGGCAAGAAAAACCAGCTATCAAAAATTACGACCTTCCCCTCCTCCAGCGACCAAATACGACCCCTCGTTGGGGAATCCCCACCAACGATGTGCCCTGGGGAGAGTAGCTAGGGCTAGCTAGCGTGAGTGAAGGAAAGTAAAGAGCGTTATATATCACGAGTGAAACGGGGAATTAAACAATCGAAAAGAGTCCCCCGCAGGGCTTGAAAAAAGCGACATAATGTGACCCGCCTTATGGGATACTCTGAACGATGCTGAACCTGTCCTATAAACCTACCAAGTTTTTCAGCGAAAACTCTGCTTCTGAGTTCATTTTCACGGGAGAAATAAACGAATCGAACGCATAAGGTTTCTAGTTGGTCGACGAGCTGCACGGCCTGCGGCATAACCTGTACGAATGAAATTTTGAGGGGGCGGGTCCGATCACAACTTTCGAAGTAGCAAATTCCTCAAGTTGGAACGAACGAAGCGACTGATGAATCAACCGAAAAACTCTAACCTCATACTGAGTAACAACCATTCCGCATAGCGCATGTCCAGTGAACCATCGCTGGACAATTTCATCAGCTGTTTCCAGAGAAGTTCGATCGAAGAATGGGTCATTCTCAGCACTGTCTGAAAAAAAAGATCTTGAGCAACACGATGATGATAACCTCTGGACGTTTTAGAGACCTATGCTGTGAGTTCTTGTCAAAGCACCGCTTCGCGGATGACGGCGTAGCAAAGGAACTTCGAAATAGTGATCTCTGAGAACATCGTTGGACACCATTCCGACGGCACGATAGGAAAGAGCGAGACAATACCTGAAGTACGAGATACAGGAAGGTCCCATGTGGTCCAAGAAAGTGAGTCATGGGATAAAAGAAAAAAGGAAAGTGGAACTCACCCGGTGACAGAATGTCTCTGATAGAAATCTATGGCACTTTTGAGTATGCGCTCGGTTATAGGTACGAGTTGTTCTCCATCCCACACATGAGAACAAGCCTAAACAGACATGCCTAATGTGGAATTAACCTACCTGAATAAGATTCCTGCAACATCAAGGCAGTGGGTGCGATGGATAGGGAGCAGAAACTCATGCGTCACTGGTGGAAGCCTACCGTCTTCCCTTCCGTCTTCCCCCCCCCCCGCACTATAAAAGGACTCCGAGGCCACGGAGTCTCCCTCAGAACGGCCTGTTGCATGTTGTAGGGGCACGTACAGGGATCCAAGATATTAGGGTCATTTTTCTGCTTGCTTCTAGGAATGCCAAAGGAGGAAGAACAACAGAATAATGAATTCCATGACCCCACCTAATGAACCCCACCAAAGTTTTGCATTTATTTATTAGTTATCATTTCTTAATATGGTGCTGTCCCGGAGCCTCATTGAAATCTGAACAGAGGCGCCAAAAATTTATTGCAAAAAACTCAAAAGACTCAAAAGAATCCAAAAGTTCTTGCAAAAAATTTTTTGTTTACTAATACTTCCTTCGAATATTTCGGTGCCTAGCACCTTCCTTCAGCGATCTGAAATACTATAGTTAATCGCCTGCAACCGAATCCTTCTCCTCGTCTTCAGTGGTTCCAATACCGCCTCCGCTGCTCCTCGCAAAAAAGCGGTGAGGAGGCAACGACCAGGTCAGAGTCTAGTTTGGAGGCACCACTGAAGATGAGGAAAGGATTCGGTTGCAGGCGACTAACTATAGTATTTCAGATCGCTGAGGAAGGTGCTAGGCACCGAAATATTCGAAGGAAGTATTAGAAACAAAAAATTTTTTGCAAGAACTTTTGGATTCTTTTGAGTTTTTTGCAATAAATTTTTGGCGCCTCTTTACGTGTTTCATGTTCAGTTATCATTTCGTTTGCTCGTACACCTCTGTACCCTTTGCCTGAAAAGAAGCGTCGTGTCCTGATCCAGCAGTTTGCAAATTTCTGCCAATGAACTTTTCATGAATTCGTGGATCTTTTTTCACCCTCCCCCCTCCCCGTTGACACGGCATTCCCAAAGATGTGCACGAATAACTTTCCGTGGTACATATGCCCCTACAGCATCCAGTGGATCCGAAAAAGCGTTCTAATCTTTAGAACCTCCCTCGTCTGCTCTCAAGGTGTGCTCTCACGCCTTATATAGAGAATGTATCACAACACATACCTCGAGCACGAGGCTTGCCGTCCCTTGGCAGGAAAGATGGTAGTATAGCGACCGATCATCAGCATGTACAGTACAATAAGCCATTTCAAGTGGAGTCTGATGTTTCCTGAGTCTAAATACACCACATATGTCCGTCAGATCTATAACGGCAGCCACAGCACAGTACCCTGGTAACGGAGCTTCTCCTGGTCGACGCTGGTAAAATCCTAACGCATTTGGCACCTTTTGGAACTGGTAGTTTGAACTGGGTTTGAATCTATAAATGAAAGAATGGGAGCTGCTGAGGAGCAGATATCTAAAGGCTGGCGTACCCGATGAGCCTCGGAAATACACATGAACATCGCTTGCAAGCGGTGGCCACTGTGCGCGGTACAGTGGCGGCGACGGCAGATAGGTGGTCCAAAAACGACGGAAATTTTGGATCACATCGGTTCAGAAGCAGGCACTGGCCAATGACACGCAGATTTGGTTCGAAGCGGGACCTAGGAACGAAATATTCAGGATACGATTGTTTCGTGGTCGTGTAGCATTAAAAAACCGCGATAGATTTGCACTCACCAATTGGGATCATCGAAGTCGACCCTCCATGATCCATCGATCAGCTGCTCGGAGCTCAAATCCATTACTTCAATAGTGGTGGCCTCATTACACTGATCTAAAAACATACTACTGCAACTGGTGACAGGGAAAAAACCAAAGAGGTTCAATGCAAATACCAATATATGATGAAATATGTTCTCCTATGATACTCGTATAATATGAAATATGTTCTATGTTACTTCAAAAGATCACCGAACTGAATACTCTGAAAATTCCAAGTACCTTCGTTATTAGGCCGGAAAAATACGACTTTGTCCAAGCACGGATTCATTGGAGACAGCAATCCTTTCTTGTCAAAAAACGAAATCCCTGTCAGATTTCCGAACAACGTTACGAAATCCTTTACGGAATTCGCTGAAAACATCCTGTTATAAATAACTGTAATCGAATTTAAACTGGGCCTGAGAAAAGGCGTATACGCAGTGACTATCGGCTTACGGTTACAGCTGCTGAAAAGGAAAACTTGGAAGAAGCCAAAAGTCGCGTTTCAGGCAGTTCTGAAGCTCTTCTTCGACAGCAAAATAGTGGACAGGTAAGCAGACTACAGGAAGTCAACAAGGAAAAACTTTCAGCGCTCTCCATTTGGTTTCCTTACTAATAGACTTCCTTAGTGCCTTCATCATCCGTGGAATCGCCTTTTTGGGAGCTTCAGGGGTATCCACGGACATTAACTTCAAATTCACTAAAGTGCATGGAATTGTTCAGCTGTGTTGATGGTTTTCTTCCTTTGACTCATGCTTCAAGTCATCTCAAAGATGGCTGATGGGGTGAGGTGAAGGCGTTCCCTTGGTCAGTATGTCGTCTTGATGCTGACCTTCGGAGCTGGTACCTGGATCTCACGGACTTTTTTGCTTAGGGTCATTTTTATTGGTTTGAAAACAGGCACGCATA
The DNA here is from genome assembly GCA_036418165.1 of Cooperia oncophora. Taxonomy (NCBI): domain Eukaryota; kingdom Metazoa; phylum Nematoda; class Chromadorea; order Rhabditida; family Trichostrongylidae; genus Cooperia; species Cooperia oncophora. The sequence continues at coordinate 6,015 of MU931946.1, read as the reverse complement.
CTTTATCTGTATTCATGATATTTCGCCACACAAATCGATAAAAATGAAAAAGTAATTTGAAAGGAAATTCCGATTTTTTTAGTTTGTTCCAAGTTTGTTTTTTTCCAGCTGCAGCTTCCGTGGAGGAGTGTGGGAACGATTTGGGTAAGTCTTTCAGGCGCCGTTTACCTGTTGGGGATATTTTGCTGGTTCTCATTGATCACTGCTGATGCTACATGCAGAAACCTGCCAACTTTTGTGAAGCTATGTAGTAGCTACAAGTCAGTTTTTAATCATTCTCCACGAATCGGTAGCACATCTCTCACAGGGACAGAAGGCTCGGTTGGTATGAGCCGGAGCAGATCCGGAATTTCACCCGTAACAGTAACTAGTAAAGGTCCGCGGCAGTATTGACAACTCAAGCTACCCGTATTTTTCTAACGTTAATCGAATTGTGTTCGTAAGCTACGTAACCTCCCTAGAAACTTTTAGCTTATGCTTTGCCGGTCTTTGACCTGAAATAGCAGTTGGTGATAGGTCACTCTCATCTTCAAGTGTTTAGGTCCTGACGAAGGCAACTAAGCCAAAACGCAAGGCAAATGAAGCTGTCACTCTCACCTTTGGAAGTCTTTAGTACATCACAGACGGCAGCGTTGCCCCTGAACAGAATATAATGCTCCTTTTCAAACCAATACTGAATTAAGCAAAATGAACTAAAACAAACCGCCGTTGCACAAAAAGCAGAATGAAGAAGAAGGTGGGGGCAGTTAAAGGTAAAACAATGAGCGATGGGATAGCGAACACATATCTGAATAGATTTCCAGTACAAAAAGCCCATAATACCATGAATTAAAGTCGAAACCTAGTGGAAAACAGCGATTGATTGCCATCAAGAAGAAATCTCATCATACAAGTGAGGACGGCTACAGTAACAACGACAGGTAGAATGGCTCGTTCTGCTACCATATGAAGACAGTAGTGCAACTGAATCAAAATGTAAATGGAAAAGTTGCGGAACGATGATGTTTGCTCATGCAGAGCCTCGCCCACTCAAATACTCAAAGGCAGCGGGCACGATTACTGTAGGCGGGCGGTTACTGCCAACGTCGTTGGTGGAAGAGCTGTGAGAGCGTTTAGCCACACCCCACTCAGCCCTTCCACCTGTGATGTTGGTAGCCACAGCCCGCCCCACCCACCGTGCCAACCGCCTCTGAAAAGTCCGCGCGTTGTGCACGCTCACCTGATGATCCACTGTAGTAAAACGTCGTTCATCGTTGCCCACCGTAGACAAGTGGTCGGCTAATGGCGTTGAAGTAGCAACAGCCTGAAATTCCCATTATCACGATCCACTGAAAACAATTCACTGCTCTGCAGCAACTACCTTGGTTGCATAGAGAGGAATTGCTGCGCCTGTCTCAGTGTCGATCTCCACTTTATCTGGGATACGATCGCCCATCTTTAGAACTTTTCCATTTGCCAGCTTACAATCACACGGCGCAGCCTGAAGCAGTCGTGATAAAACTGAGCGTAAACTTACGGGAGGTCATTCAGGGCGTGCCCCGCTTTTTCGAAACGGTTTATTGCACTTTGTAGGGCCTTGCCCATGAACCATAAAAGTGGGCTTCGTTTTGGCTGAGCGGCCCCTGGAATGCCAAAAAAGGAGCGAAAAAGAAACCTATGGAAACTGATTGTTTTTGAGCCTCTACGAGCTGTAAACCGCTTGAAACTTTGACCAGTTGCTGAATGGAGGGACCCTATAAAGGTACTATCGGAATCGAAGAGAAAAGTAGTCGGGGTATGGGGTCTTACTTGTGGCACGTAATCAAGCGTGAACGGCTTCATGGAATGGTTTCTTCAACGATCGGAGGAATGTTCAGCAACAACGATCGGATGGCCTAGTGGATAGCGTGAAGGATTCTCAAGCGGACAGTTGGGGTGGGGTTGATGGTTCGACTCCCCTCGGCGTGCGAGTTTTTGCATTTTTTATGTTTTGCTGTTTTCGCGTTATGTCTGTGCGTGAGTATGCGTTCGATAACTGCCATTTATGGGCACATTTTAAATGGGAACACTCCATGAATCAGTGCTATTCAATTATTACAGGTTACATACCATTAAGCAAGACCGTAAAAGTTGACCTTTATAGGTCAGACCATGCCCGAATCACGAATATGGAACTTATTTGTAGCTACGGTGCCATTTATCGCTAATATGGAGTGACATGTTTCTCCCAATGAATGCGTTTGCTACACACAAGTAAGGGATGTGTAGCGCTACCCAGGCGCCAAATTACGTCGGCGCCGAAAATAAGTGTGAAAATCATGATCGGGGCCATCGATTACCCCTGTAAACAATCTTTCGGCCAAAAAATTTTTTTCGACTTTTTTGGGTGTGTGCGTTGGGTTGTGCCCGACAGTCTTTCTATAGAAGTCTACAGTGCCTCGCCATAGGGACCCCCTATTTTATTAATATCCAAAGATAAAAGTAACAATGCCGATGAAATTCATGCAAAGAGGAAGGAAAGGGAGGCATTCCACCAGGTTGTCCTGCCGGCGGCCTGCTACGTCGTCGTTCCATCATCGTCTTTACGAAGATGGGATACTCCGGTCACCACTGCCGACCAAATGGTCCACCAAAACCCAAAAAATCGAAAAAACTTTTTTTGGCTGGAAGTTCGTCCATAAGGGTAATCGATGGTCCTGATTACGATTTTGACACTTATTTTCGACGTCGACGCAATTTGGCGCCAGTATAGCGCTTAACCCTCATATGGGGATACATAGACGTACCTTTCGCTCCTTTTTTGGCGTTCCTGGGGCCGCTCAGCCAAAACGAAGCCTTTTATGGTTCATGGGCAAGGCCCTACAAAGTGCAATAAACCGTTTCGAAAAAGCGGGCACGCCCTGAACGACCTTCCTGGTTAGTAAAAGATTAGGATTCATGGAGAGACTGTCTCTTGTTGTCCTGAAAAAAAACAAAAAAAATGTACGAAGGAAACGCATAGAAAATATAGATGAATCGACTTCTTCATACAAGTCCTGAGTTCCATCAGTGGCGAGTTTGGAATTGACTTCATGTTTGATAGAGGCCATGTGGCAGTTTTAAATCAACTCCGAACAGGCAGCATTTTAAGAATAAGGAGGACTTTCCCTCAACACGGTCACCCTTCTCTTCTTCTGCGATAGATTCCCTCCCAAAATAAGACGACCAGTACACAAGGTTCAGCATCGATGGGAGAATGGAGGGTGTCGTACTCGCATGCTGGGTCGCTGGGGAAGGAAAAATTCTTCCAATTTGGTTGATACTTCTTGGTTTCCCCCTTTTCATGTTCACTATATAGCCTTGCTAAGTCGCTGGCGCCGCAGAACTACCACTACTGTTTCCGTCTATTGTCGACATTAGTAGTTGATTTACGACGGTTACCCCTACCACCCCCCCCTCCCGCCTTCCCCTCACCACTCAAAAAAGCCCGAAAAAACCTTTGGAAGAATGGGAAACTCTAGGCACGTGGTAGGTAGCATAGGGAAGGAGGGGATTGTACCAGATGAGGAGATGAGGGGGGGGAGAGGTGGTGTGTCGTGCTGAATTCGCCATTTCACAGATCATGATGCTGTAGAATGGCAGTGAAACTCGTCTACGATGGCAGTGAGTCAGTTTAGTGTAAATCTTTGCTATAGAATCCAGATCGAGATAGGATTTAGTCACAGTAGGGTCATAAATGGCCTAGCAACTCTCCGATTCTCTCCGCTAGCATTGCCCTCAATCAGCATCGCAACAACTCTTCTTTCTAGGAGCTATTTGAAGTTTTCTCTAGCCTCTCTCCCTGTCAAATGCACGTTGAAAGGAGAAACCGGAGAAGGAGAAGTTATTCGATGCGATTCCCAACATTGGCCTCCCGCAGGGGGAGTGGCAGGGAGTCCTTCTGGGAGAAACATCCACATCCCCACAACGTTTCCTGATTGGGTGCTTTCGCCACCACGCTTATGCGATCCGTTTTTTGGGCAAGGAAACTGAGATTCACGAAATGGAAATTAGTGACGAATGCTCAACCCTGACGGAACAATAGCATAAACCTATGAGACCGTTCATCTGAATGCCTTCTACTCTTCCGTGTCGAGAGGGGCGTAGTGAAATGTGCTTGTCTGTGTCCCACGCTCCTCACGGCTTCAAGGGAGGACCATATTAATCCCCATAATACTCATTTCATTACATTAAAAAAATCACATTCAAGGTGTCTGCACATTCACCTAAGAGGACGGCCCTTGTCATGTGGGATGTGAATGGGTCTGCAGATGGTATAGCGTGCTGCTTTCTCAGCTCAGTGACGCACGCACGAGAATCAGGTTGGAGAGTAGTGACACTCATTCTGTGCTGTTAGACGGCATCCGGGCATCATCACCCTCCAACCCTGCACCCATGCCTTTTTGAGCAGGGAAACGGCACGCTTCTGCGGCGGACACGTCTACCTCACACACGACAGGGAGAGGGATCCACGGAAGTGAGTGTACCGTTTGTCTTCATGACGACTAAGTGGAACCTAAAGGATAGTACTGACCTGAGACGGCCGAAGAAGTATGACGTCTCCCTCGACGAGCAGCAGTCTCGGCACGGCAACCACTTTGCCATCACGAACTGCCGACTGCGTCAGCATGTCACTCGACAACGGCTCACCTAGTGGAGCGTAGGCAAATGAGGACGTCGAGATCTGCAAATGCGGAAAGTTCCTGAGAATATTTGGAAAGGATAATATCGAACCAGACAAGATATCACCCACATGGCTCACATAATCGAGCGCCTCGGTAGCCTTTCGTTTCCTCTCTTCCAACAATGCTCTACACAGCTTCCATTGCATATAGTGAGCTGCGAAAAGAAAAACCAGATGGAAAATCGCCAGGAGTAGCAGTATGACAGATAGCTGATTCTCGCTGAAGTATAAACTCATTGTCATTTCATATTCTGATCACGTTTTTTGTGAGCAGTGCATAAAGAGGAGGACTAGCGAGACTACTAGCGTGGGTCGTTGGGACCCATTGGTTGTCTGATCATAACATCCAGTCAAAGGCTCCCTTCAGACTTCACGGTGACGCGTGACGACGCGCTGTAACGCGCGTCGACGCACTACGGCTGCAACACCGCTTCATTATCAGTAATATAAACGCGAACGCAGTCGCAGAAGGGAACCGATGCTCAAATGTTATCCTGTGCCCTCTCAGTGCGCCAGCCGCGTATATTCTGAGAGGGTATAGGATAGCAGAAGGCAGTCGTTGCCTTCACACAATCTGGTACTCTCAATAAGCTCAGCAGCCAGTGTCAATCAGTACCAGACTGTGTGATTAGGCAATGCCTCCTTTTCCCATAGTGTCTCAAAACAGATGCGGTCTGCGCTGATCGAATCCCTCTGGGGCTGCGTTCGCGTCCACATGATTGGCGATATTGCAATTGTAGGGTGTCATGCACATTACAGCGCTTCGACGCGCGTCATCGCGAAGTCTGAACGCTGCTAAACCATTTTACACCTGCGTCATACACTATTAGAACAACATTAGGTGACAACAAGTATTCAGCTGGTGAAAAAAGGCAAATTCCAGTGCCAATCAATGCCTGCTCAGGATACGCCACGTATCCACATCTATTCGGAATTGTATTGACATATAAAATTCTGTGGGTCCTACAGAATGACTTGCCGAACAGGCACAATACAAGTCGGTGACTTTAGTATCTCAAAGGAGTCTGGTAATACATCGTTTTCAGAAAAGAAAAAGGAAAAAAGGGAAGAACCGCCGTACTGGAAGAAAAACTTGGTTGATGCGGCCGAGACCACCCGAGGTTTGAGGCTCGGACCGCGGGCCAAGACCACCCAAGGTCTGAGGCTCGGACCGCGGGTGGTAGAAGGTGCCACAAGAATTCCTTTCCTGATTTCTCGAAAAATATTAGGTTGGCTAATAAGTAATGGCCGTTTTTTTCAATTGAAAAATTTGTTCGAAAAGTGAAACGTTTTGCAAGCAAGTTATATATCATCTGATAGGAAACTTCTCGTAG
>MU931945.1:0-15297 GCA_036418165.1 Cooperia oncophora | reverse complement strand
CTTTATCATTGTAGCTCTGTAATACACCTCTATGGTCTCCAAATAAGTCGCTTTATTGTTGAGTGTGTATGTATGTTGTCGCCATACGTGTATACAGCTCCACGGAGGAAGGGGAAGTTTTTCGAGTGGCCCCGGAAAGGGTTTTCAACAGGACATTGAGCGATCCGTAGTAGTCGATAATGGTGTCGGTGAATAGTTTCAGTCACTCCAGGCTTGATATGGTTACTACAGTGGTGATATCGATTTTTTATTTCGCTAGCTTTTCTATCAGAATCTTTGTGGATTGGCAGGTGCACCGGGGGGAGGGGGTAGGCTCTGGAGGAGAGGGGAGGGTCTGAAGAAGATGAGCAAGTCACATGGTACCAGCTGCCACGAGATTACTAGTCCAATTCACTCGTAAATGTGTCTCAAAAAAATCTATTGGAGAAAAGTTCTTTGAAAACCTTCTATGTGGAAGAAGTATTCTGTGGGCGAGAACAAAGGACATTGCAGACCGCGACACCTCACATACATCACAAATCCCTCATGCGGTAATATTTGACAGTTTTTTTCAGCACGGTCCCTCCTCTCTACAGCCTACCCCTCGAGCTGCTTTTCATCTGCTCGCTCTTCGCCGAGATAGTGTGAAAACGACCCATGGAAGATTCACGGCCCACTCGGCGAGGAATGAGCAGAAGAGCAGTGGAATGACGCCAACGCTCGTCCTATTTCGCTTTTTTAGTCGTGTAGAGCGAAGTTCTTTCTATTTTTTTTTCTTCTACAGTTTCGTTTTCTACCTGATTTGCCTACAGGGGTACTTCGACCTCCCGAATACGAATATCACATCCGCTTCTGTCGAAACTGCCTTCGCTAAGACCCAGCCCGGCCTGCACGGAATCACTCTTTTTCACTGTTGCCTATACCTACACCCGGAAAAGATGCCGGACGAGTTTTGTGGGCGCAAGTCGTTGACATGAGGAGTGTCGCTGTCATCGGACCCTTACGCAAACCAGCTGGCGGTTGAATCTGATGTACTCCGATGAATGCACTCCACTATTGGCAGTCATTCATGGATGCCGCTCCAACGACGACATTTCATACAAAAGCTAACGACGTTAACAACCGCGGGAACCCATTTAGAGGACTCTTTTTGAAAAAGTAGGAGCAGGACTTCCCAAACAGAAGTCCGGTTTCTTGAGTTGGCTCACTATGACCAGAGCTCTTCCCCCCTCAGGCTTTGAGACGTTAACAAAATTTTTTCTTTCATGAAGAATATTCTAGTTTTGCACAGGAGGTCCTTTGAATGCTCTGCTCCCAATACCAGGGCTTCTTTTCTCGGAAGACAAGAACGATTTGCTGCAATAAGCATGAGATTAACCTAAAGCACTGTAAGTGAACAAATTGTTACCCGTTGTGAAATATTCCGCTCCCACAACGAACAGTGGCATCAGTGCTCCTTCATAGGCAACAAATCCTCAGCGAACTTATGACTTAGCTGTGGTCATTTTCTGGCACCAACGCGCTTGCTGAACATGAACAGCAGCGCGCAGGAGGTTAATAAGCGCCTGTTTAGCGAATTTTTTACAGGGCAGTAGATAGGTGGGTAAAGATGTACTGGACATTGTCAGCTGTATTTGTGGGAAGAAGTATAAATACACACCCCTGGTTGGTGCGTATTTCTACTTCTTCAGATCCGTACTCAACCCCGTCAGCTTCTTTGAGAATTGCGACCGTTGTTGTGTTGCTGTTGCTTAATCACGATAAGATATTCCTCAGTGTGACATCCCCAACCACCACGAACTTTGAGCTGTTACGCTGCGCTAGCTACCGCTTTGCCACGATGCGCTTCCCCCAGTCTCGCCCACTCAAATACCACCAACTTTGACCTACTGTCGTGATCATTAAAGTCAGTCTGAGAATGTCAACGCCCTGACCAACCTTAGTAAAACACGCTTCGGCGCCAGCCCGCTTGCTCGAGAATTCAGCAAGTGGTGGGTGAGGGGCTGATGCTGCGCCGAAGCGGCGCTTACACGCCCGAATGACTTGGGTGATCACTACGCCTGCGCGTGTTGCTGTGTAACTTGTGGAGAGCCCCGCATAGCATAGCCATCAGGAACTGATATAAAAATATCCGCTTTCGAAACTGCGCGCTAATGAAACACAATTTCATCTCTAATTTGCCGAGTGAGCAATACTGACCAGGTACAGGTGACAGCTGTCTCGATGTATTCAAACAGACGACAGTCCGTGCTAGCTGACAAAAGCCACTCCGAAATTTTAACGGTATCTTACTTAGGCGTGCCTTCCTTTAGTCTGACGTCGGTCCATTGTATCCGTTCGAGGGTTATTTATAACGCTTAAAAGGATACTGGCCAATATCTGCAACAGTTGCATTCGTATTTAAACACCCCTATGGGAAAGGAGATTGAACAAGCGAAGCAATTCACAAAGATTGTTCTGTCATTCTTACTGGCGGCCAGTCATCATTAGAGCGTTGAAGAAAAATTATGTCTCACGAGAGTTGGACAAGAATGAATTGAGAGATAAGAAAAAGAAAGGATTGTTAGGACAAAGAGGAAGGGCAGAATGGTACATGAAAACCAACAAGCATCTGGAAGTTTTCAATCTCTGTCAGCGAGAGCTAAGTAAGATTAATACATCCATGAAAAACCTTGAAACGGGCTCGCCGTGTGATACACACTGATGCCTCCCGGTTCTCAGATACATATGTACTCCAGTTCTTATCCTTCACAGTTCAACTCTGCGCATTTCGAAGGGGCGCCAATCCCTCTGAGACGAGAACATGATTAGAAGCTATGGCCCAGTAGTTGCATAGGCCCAGAAAAATCTCCGAGAACTGTAATGGAGTTCTGCAGCAAATTTTTGGGATTTATTTATTTTGTATTTTCACGACGGTGTTTTCCTTCCAACCGTTTTGAACCAACAAGTAGTTGAAGAGTAAGAGAATAAGAAAACGAAAGTTCGACAATAGAACAAGCAAGCACTTGCCCCCTTCAAGTCAGTTTTCTAGTGATTTTTGGTTCTGGAGAATACCCACGTAGCATACTGATGGGCTGCATTGGAAACAATGTTTGAAGGCAGACTTGAAACAAATATAAGTTTGGCTGACTGATAAGTAGGCTTGAGTCTGTAGGTGCTATAAATGGAGTACAAATGCAACGGTACTTTCTTCGGCGACATGATGCCCCCTTGTTCACCCCGGTGAATGAACGCAGTCGTTAGTTTGAACAACGAGATGACAATCGGAGCCTACAACTCTCAAATCTTCAGAATTGTGTAGCTCGAATAAAACGGCTTGGAACTTGAATGAAGCTGAATAGGTCAATAAAACGTGACGATTTCAGCTTCGAGCCTTTACAACATGCCAGTTTCTTGCTTTTTGTAACGCTATTCAAGTTGCTAAGACGACGTTTGAAAACTTTCAGAGTAGCTATGGGTGCATGAAAGCAACTAATTGCGAAAAAAGGCTTATTTCTTATTACGGTGATATTGCCCGGCTAGTGCCGTTCCCATAGGCTAACTCGCAGGAGCTTAGCCCCCAGACGGGTGGCCCTCTCTGGGGGCTAAGCTCTGGTTGTTAAACGCAGTAGCCGTCTTAGGGTTTTTCATGTGTAAACTAGCCCAGAACCTCAGTTCCTTAGTACTTCTTGGAGGACGAGGTCTTGCTCTTCGAGGGAATGAAACTATGTGCGTACTACTGAGGCAGCTGATGCAAGACACGTGTAGAAAAATTTTGTCAAAGTGGAGCTGCGATTAGCTGCCAGCGTTAACTACCGCCAATTTGGCTGTCAGACTAGGGGGCTTGCGAAAAAAAGTAAGGACTGCTTTGAGAGGTGTACTCATGAGAAGTGCTGAAGCCTCTAAAAGCTTTCACGGAAACATGCCCAAGTAGAAAGTAGAGGTAAAAGCGCTTAGTTTCGTGGATTTCAAGAGCTTTTTGAGAAACAAAAGAATGGAGAACAACTGAAAATGAAATGGAAGGGCAACAGAAGCGAATAAGAGGACGGATTTTAAGGAAAAAGGAAAACAACTTGGTAGACATTTCTTAGACACCTTTAGCACAGACTTCAAACTTACCTGAATCCCCCTTCAAGAAGAGGATCTCACAAGGGAAGCTGGACCACCACGTAGGTTCCAGTAGCAGACACAGTCTCAGCTTGCCGACGAAAACTGTTCCTGGCACTAAATTCTTAAAGAGTCTGCACCGTTGACAGGTCCCTTTTTGGGACATGGCCTGCATTCTACTTCCATTCAGAATCGTAGTGGCTTATTGAGTGCGATGTGGCTTACACAACGACTTGCACTGGTCAGCCAATGTACAAATCAGTGTTTGCACCCTCTCCGACAGATCTGGTATCCATTTACCGACACCGGAGGGGCAGACGGCTCGGTTGGTCTGAGCGGGAGCCAATTCGAGAATTAATCCCCATAGCGCTCGCGTGGTAAGCGTACTGTAATTTGAATCCGCGCCGCGCGAGTGGTTACGTACTGTACCGTACGTACCACTCGCGCGGCGCCGGGTTCGAATCCCGGGTCGACACCCGCCCAGGCCAACCAAGCCTTCTACCCTCCGGGGACGGTAAATTGGTACCAGATTCGTCTGGGAGGATAAAACACTGACTTGTACATCGGCTGGCCACCGCAAGTCATTGTATAGGCCACATCGCATTCAATAAGCCACTACGATTCTGAATGGAAGTAGAATGCGTGCCGCATCCCACAAAGGGATTGATCAACGGCGAAGACTTTATCCTTTATCCTTTTAGCGCTCGCATGGTTACGCAAAAACCTCGAATACTTTCTGACACTTGTGGGTATCTGTTGAGAGTTTCTAGTTTTTTTCGCGAGAAAACCGTGAGGCCTCTCTGCTGTACAACATTTTGACAAGGCTTACGGATAGCTCAGCATTAAAATAGATACCAAACACCAATTATCTTGTTCCTCCGAAAATCACATGCAGGGCGGGACACCTCCAAAAATTTAGCTTATGAAGGAGCACCATTGAGCACTCAACACTCATTTCATGAGATATTCATAGTCTTATTGAATTTTCACTTCAATCGCGTCATGCGGCATATTTTACCGAAAACGTGCGGAGGTAAGGATTTTACTTGTAATGTTTACAGACCGCTCGTAGAAGTTGGTGTGTAGAAGCGTACGATAAAGGGTAATGTTGGCATACAACCAGGGGCAGTGAGAAAAGTTGAGGCAAGTACATAAACAGCCACAAAATAGTACTATACGCTTGAGTGCACATTCAGCAATTTGAACCATGAGAAGTGGGACCGAAAAACGAATGTGAAAGTGCATATAACTCAACAATGAATAAAAAGAAAAGAAAAACTGTAAAAACGTCATAAGACCTCTTAAATTGGAGCATTGTACGAGTAGGTGAAGAAGAGAGATTGCTTATGCGGGATAAGGAGTGAAGAGGATAACGACATATCAGGACTCGCATACCGACATTGTTGATACCGTCGCAGTCGTTCGGGGCTGTGTAGGAGGGCGGAAAGAGCCAACCTTCTGCTGTCATTCTCTACCACTAGTGCTTGGCCAATGTTAAATTCAAAAGAAAAACAGCCAATGGTGAAAATGCCGCGAGTGGGCTCATTCCATTCCTTTTGACCCGCCCCGACTGGTTGTGACGATATCAGCTATAATCTGCATCCCTGGTAGCGAAAACGGTTTTCGTTCATGGCGTAGGATGGGCCCTTTGCTGGAACCGTTGATTTGAAACCATTTTCATGCTGTCTTGTGTTGCACAAGACATAACAATTGTCCCAAAATGAGAATATGGCGCCAAAGCGGCAGGCCCAACGTACCTTCAAATGGAGAACATGTGAAGCCACCCGACCGCATACGTGCGAACTTCTGCATTGACAAAGAAACAAACAGGAAGATCATTATGATGCAGAAGTAGCGCTTTCAGAAACGGCTGTGAAAGCGCGCTAAGTACATCAAACAGCCCTAATGAAAGAACGGAAATCGAAAGTCGAATACGATACAACACTCCCCTTGAAATATTGAAGACCTCAAGCAAACTCTTGTAATACTAGAAAAACGTGATTGGCTTAATTCATGTTTTCTTTTCCCACTATCACACACATCTGAGCCAATTTCGAACCCCACCCCCACCCTATGCGCCTCCCGAACTCATCCTTCATTAACAGTAGGCATTAAATATTTGAGCACGAGCACCCTGAGCGTTCACTCTCTGCCTCCAGTAGGAGAATTAAAGAGATGGCATAATAGAAATGTAAGCCTGCACGATTTTGTATAGAAAGGATTCAAACAATGGGAGTTAGCCTCGCTCAGGTAATGGCAGAAAAATCTACACATACACCTGCACATAGATTCAAGAGCACATTTCTTCGAACGAACGTGTCGTTATTACCAGTCTAAACCCTTTCCAAAATTCAAAAAAAAATTCTTTTCTAGTCGTGTCTGACGGGTGTGAAGACGGATTTCTCAGGAATAAAAGGGTAGACGGGAAGGAAATCGCTACAGCCTTGCATTTCTAAAAGACCTTACTGGAAAAGCCTGGTGCAACCTCTTCGAAAGCCGAGAATAAGTTCTTCAAAGAAAGCAATTTTTTCGAACCACTTCACGACAAGAGCACTTAGCAGTTGCGAAGAGCTCAAGTCGGTTGGAAGAGCTCAACTAAGAGAAGGAAGAAATCCGCGGCTGTAGCGCAATCGCGATTATGGGCGTGGCAACCGGAACAAGGCATCGAACAAAAGGACAAAGCCCTAGCCATCTATGTCGACTAGTAAGCTCGAGTAGTATGTGTGGCTCTTATATTAGTAGCAATGGGTGAGAAAACTGGCCAACAGCCAATTGGTAGTGCAGCACGCCAGTGGTCCAGGAAATACACTTTGCTCGAGGTTTCGTGATACCAAGTACATCCTACGAACTTTAGAGGAAGTGAATGAGGCTGGACAAGAGCTTCTAGGAAACAAGGTCGCCAGAGATGCTCGTCTTGAAGCTAAGAAAGATGCTAAGATGTTCTCCTTATCCATCAGAAGCACTTTTTGAGTAGATTCCTCTTCCAGAAATTCCACGTAACGAAGGGATATTGCTGAAATGCGGTTGCCGACATTTTCGCACTATCGCAACAAGTGCAGCATATTGGAGCAGAAATAATGCGCAAAAACCAGAATAATAAAGTAGAGGGATACATATTATGAGGATATTAATGAATCCGTTTGAAGGGGAAGCAAAACCTCTGAAATGTTTCACGGAAGGGAAGAATTTTCCCTTCCGTGAACATTTCAGAAATTTGCTGCTGCTTTGCAGCAAAAAAGAGAAGAAGACGATGAAGAAGTTGAATATTGTTTTGCGAAGCGGTGATCTAAGCCTAGTGCAAGGCTATAAACAGATGTTGAAATAAACTGCAGTGCAGGAATAATTAGAGGTAAGGGAACCTTGTCAAGTTTCCCGCGCAGGAGTGCTCAAGAAGCTTCCGCAGTGTCTAGCCCACCTCTTTTGAGTGCTCTTGCACTTTTCCGCAGCTTTGTTAGAACACCCTTAGAAACTCTCAGTAGTGGAGGTTCGTGGGAGGTGCAAGGGTGGAAGTTGTTCGAATTCTGTTGAAAAACACCTATGTGACCTTTGATGCGAGTTGTGCATCAAGGCTGTCGGCAAAAAGTAGCCCAAGAACACGAGCGAGTTCCACTCGGAAACCTCAAACCTCGTTGGAATGAGTTGTGGTTACTAACAACTTCCCTCATCCCCTGTTTCCTAGCCCTCCCACTTCCGAAAAAAAAATCGACAAAATCAAAATGCCTTATATCTGTTATCAAATAACAGCAAGTTCCACTGGGAACACAGTTGGAGAAAAAGGTAAAGTTATTGACAGTAGGGGCAGGGATCGCGTCGTAATCGCCTGGAAAAACAGCAGAGGAAGAAACTTGGAACAAGCCAAACTCATGCACTTTCTGACAGTTTTACTTATTTATCAACAGCGTAAAAGTCGAAAGGTCTAGCGCGAAAAGATATTGTATTATTATAGCGAATAATAATAGAGAATATTACAGCGCCCAACAAAGGTGCAACATTCCTAGCCAGACGCCCATCGCAATTACCCGCCCACAAATGGCTGCACGGTCACATCCGTGTACTATCAGCGCTTCATTAATGAAATGCCATTCATACAACGGTCATAAAGCGTTGCTACATAGCATATGAAGGCATACGTACAATCGTAGTTTTCGAAACGATTATTGGCACCATGCCAACGGGAAACTCGTTCAAAAGTGCTCGTCCACCGCCAGAGAACAAAGGTACATCGCAGGTTCTTTGGGGTTCAACTTCGCCTTTTCGTTATTCTCCTATTATATAGCAACCTACTACAATTTTTAGTAAGCAGCAAATTATCGTCTTATATTAGCGTTGTTTCGAGAAAGTCCTGAGACACCTGTTGATATTTCTAGAACAAGACCAAAAATCATTTTGGATGTTTTTATGCCTGATTAGTGTGAGACTGTCCGCTGGGGTTTCTGCACATGGGTATATCATGACTTTGTGGAAGTTTTCAAAGCTTGAAAAGTCCCCAGAGATCTGAAGGTACTTTCTTTGGACCTATCGCGCATATTTATGAATTCCTCTAGGGCCACTTCCCGCGTAGTCGAGGAGTCGGACACTACGTTGCCCTTGAGGGAGGTTATACGCTTAGCCCATGGCAGAGGTAGCTTGTTGCATGCAGCGCTTCAGCCTAGGCTGGACTTATTTAACTCGTAGTTGGGCAATGTATAGGTCGCCCATCAGCACAGAATGACGGCCCTTTACTCAAGCTTCTTGAGGCGCAGCCGAACGTAACCACCGGTAAGTTGGCGACCTCTCTAGGCTCCATCTGACTGACAAGCTGCCATGCTTCTCCGCAATCTCGGTTATCGGAAAAATTTTTTGTGAAGGATGCCTCATGAGTTGGACCCGTCTGACAAGTCATACCGAATGACCGTGACTGAGTTTTTTTTTCCTTGTACACACTGGAGGAACATTTGTGAGATCTTGTGGTTGGTAGAGAGTGGTGGGGTCCTTGCGTACATCTTGCACATGTTCCTCGCAGGATCTCTCAAACAGAAAAGTAGATTGCTTAGCCAAAAACAGATGTGCATGGGATAAAGATTTCAGTGTGTTATTGGTGGGACTTCAAAGCGGTATCACTGGATACCTAGCACCGTTGTAAGGACCACAGTCCACCTTAATCGAATTCAAAATATGGATGACGTCAAGCTCGAATTCATTCAGGAATACTCAATTTTTCTCTACTACTCGGTAACGGACCGCTGTGGGGATCAGGCTACGCCAAAAGATCATGCATTTCGATCAGAGAATGCGACCGTACTCAGGTTATTTAACAAAGTTAGCAGCCTCTAATTACCACCTCCTTTGGTCCCTATCGCATCCTTAAATGCAAGCTCCGAAAATCAACCTCAACTCGAGAATGAGGTCCACCTCTTCTTTTTACCACAGTTGCCGTAGTTCTATGAGAATGGAAATGAGAAGCTGTGCAAAAGAAAGGCACTAGTCCTAGTCATCAACTGCGGTTACCTTGTAGATTGGAGATGTCCTTTACTGACCAGAAATTTAGTTCGAAAAATTTGGTCAAAGTGTCGCAGGACTTTTCGAACAACCTAATATATTCCAAGTGCGTCAGTAGTTTAGAGGCAGCACGTTACATTGCATCGATGCATAAAGAGTGAAGAAAAGGAAAAGGAAATATGAATAAATAATGGAGATAACAAGAGATAAGAAGACAAGACAAGAGGATAAGATAGCGTGCCGAAGGAAAAAGTCATTATCAGATCTGGGACCTATTTGTGCTATGGGTGTGGAAAGGGTTGTTTCCTTATCAGACGGATGAAGAACTTTGTCAGCTTTCGTTTCTCGAACAACTTGGAAGTTTTGTAAGACTTTTCATGCTGTTCGGGATAGTTTGTTTCTCGCAGACTAGATACTCCTGTCTAAAACTGTCAAAAATAAGAACTGATTGAAGTCGTCGTAGGCACAGCATGGGGAACACGTTAACATACGATGCATTTCTCAAGTATGTGAAGATCGGTAAAGAACAGAGACTTGTAGCGTGCGGTAGATGATGTAGAAGAGCAAGGAACAGAGAACCAGGTCATCGTTTCGTTTAACAAGTCAAGCGAGGCCCATTTCATGACCGCCCATGCTGAAGAACATCATAATGTTGCGGTGGCTGACAGAATGAAAAGAATTTTACGGCATTAAAAAAACTCCAAAGTATAGATCTTCCGCCGTTAATGAAACTTTTTTTCGGGATGCAGCACGCAACCCTCCTCCACGCCTATCCAAAATCGTAGTGGCTTCACTTTGACAGAATTTCGGAGCAAATTTTCTTTCACTAAACGACACCTCCAATCTGCATGGTAATCACCATTAATAACCAGGAACTACGAAACCGAAATTCTGCGAAGGTTATGTGCACGGTTTACGCGAGGAACCAGCTCTCACAAAAGTCTTTGCAGTGTGTACAAAGAAAAGAAAACTCAGTCACGACCAGTCGGTCCGCTTTGTCAGACTGATGCAACTCATGTGGCCTAATTCACAGAAAATTTTTCGATCACCGGGATAAAGTGATACTTATTTTTTAGGTGCAGCCTAGAGATGTTGCCATGCTCACGGGCGGCTACGCTCCACTACGCTTTAGAAGGGATTGTTTAACATGCCATTCTGTGCTTGTGGCCAACCTATATGTTGCGTACCTTCGAACAAAATACTCCACTTTGCAAGCGTAGATACAAACGGGACACAGTGGCATGGCAAGCGACATTCTTGCTGAGCGAACGAAGGTGTTCACTCTCTCGAGTACGACGTAGGGGCCTTACAGGAACCCAATATAGGATAGGTAAAAAAGTAACTTGACCCTCTGGGGACTTTTGAGCTCTAAAAGCTTAACAATTAGATGATAGCTTATGCGTCTGCAAAAATCTCCAATGACACTCTCTTCAAATCAGGGGCAGAAGTGTTGGAACAATTTCAGATTCTTTCTAGAGCACTTTAATTGAAGTGTCGGAGGACTTTTTTTTCCAATCTACCAACGCCCGGCCCTCATGCTTATGCTTCCAGAGGACCCTGAGCTTCTCTGATGATTCATTATAGAGTATATAAGTAAACCACAATTCCATTATTCATTTCGTGGCAAACGGTTTGAAGTAGTGGTTTTTTCTGATATGAATGGAATGAAAAAAATTGAAATATGTGTAACCTCGAAAAAATTGGAACTTTGTTATTACGGACTCTATCACCCCAGTTTGATATATAGCAGGGCAGGAAAAAAGCAAAAACCATCTGTTTTAGGAAAAATTTATTGGTCATTTGGTCAGAAGACGCTGCGGCAATGGGAGTACCCGAAATGCTTCCTGCCATTCAAACGGTACCACTAGACAAATAGAACATATGTGATGGAATGCGGCGCGATCAAAGCTTCACGAGAGGGTCATGCAAGAAGAACGTAGAGTGCCGAAGAAGCGCAACACCATTACAGTTTATTTGCTTATGATTTTTTTTAGCTCTTAAAGTTTAACTCGCGCTTCCTTCGCTGAAGTTGAACGCCATCATTATTGTTATTCTTATGGTTAGCACATCTTCTCGCTTATGTTCTCTTCCCCATAAATGCTTCTGCATCCTTTTCGTCCTTCATCCTTTCTTTTTCTCCCAGGAGGTGCTGCTATTCAACTTCTCGCCATCTCTGCCATAAGGCAACCTGCCCCGGCTTTCGTGAGTCAAACTCTGATAGAGAGCACAGATATATCGCTCGCTCGCTGTCATTGACGCACTCAGAAAATTCCAATCACCGTGGTTTCTTTAAATGAGGCAGTTAGTTAACGAATTCAAAGAAGAACTCCTATTAGATCCTCTACCAAACGTCTTCTTCTTGACCAAGGGTCGACTGTCTAACAAAGCGATGACCTGGTAACTTCCGTGAATAGAAGGTGGTGTCAAATTTCTGCTAATACGACGACAGGTTGATGATTTGAGCGTCCGACCTCTTGCTGCGAGGTGCAGCAACTATGGTTGAGCGGCATTGTCTGTGGCAGAGGATCTGTCAGATCGGACAAACACGGTAAGTGACATGAGACAATGGCCCACATAAGCGAGCGATTAGCACACATAAACTGCTTGGTCGAATCCTCGTCATTCGCCTTAAAACTAAGTAGAAAAGGCAGCATGACGGTTCCGGGGAGAGATAGTTTTTATAAAGGGTCACAAAAATACTTATGGAGACCATGTAGTGAAAGGCTCATGGTAGATTTCAAAGTACCGCCTCGGTGTTACCAGTACCACAATTCCTTTCTTGCACTTTCGACTGATCTTATTCTCTCAGTGTCACTAACTTCCTGAAGATATGCAGTTACTGCCTGGATAACAATTAATTGTCTTAGAAAACCACCGGCTGGCGCTTCTCGAAGAGCTTTTGGCCCTTCTACTTCTGATGAATCTATGGCTTTTCCTGATCTGATTCATGCTCCATGGCGGAAGTTCTGATTGAGCCTGTTGTGAGGATACTTCGAATTTTCTTTCGAAATGAGGCCATGTTGAGCAGCTGCAACCAGAATGAAGTGAGTATTTCAGTCACCCCTCCAAGTTGTCATAACAAATGGAGCCATTTCTCAAATAGCGAACCACTAACTCTGGTTGTTTTGATGTTGTTCACAACTCTTCACGATTCGCATACATGCTACCCCATTTACACGGCTCATTTATAGAAGTAGGGTGGTGGTGATGTAGGAACAAATGGTGCCGTACCTGGCGCACGGTTCGGCGCTAAAATGTGAAATGGTTTCCAACTCGGACGAAGGCAAGCAAGATTCACCCGAAAGCAGAGAATCGGTAACAGAAATACCGAGAGGAGGAAAACCCTGAGTTGTACCGGCTGGTCCCACAAGTCATTTTATAGCTCATATCGCATTTAATATGTTGCTACGATAGAAGAATGAGTGCCTTGTCCGGAATAGGGACCGATCTAAGCTGATTTTTCAGCTTTTTATCCTTCAGTGCAATTAAACATGAATAGGCAAGGAGAGGAACTCGTAATCAAGGGCGAAAACTGGTCGACGGCAACACATAGGAAAACTAAGGAGAACTTCATATTCTAAGCTTTCAAATTTGAATGAAAAATGAGGGCTCCACAGCGGTACACAGCAGAAGGTTGAAAGAAAAATGTGTACCAAACAGAGTCTTCACAGTGGTGCATAGCAGAGCTCATTTCAGGAAAAAGGCAACGAATAAAGTGCGAAGTACCTTTATTGTATGAAGATCACGCAATTTGCAAAGTATGAGGGTGACGCAATGGCTAAAGACGCCTCGTTCCATGCACAGTAGCACAGACGTCCCCAATGGAGTCCAGGAGAAGGTTCTTCATTTCCAACCGCTGTGTAGTAACATATTCATTCATAGATTCTCTGAAATCTCGCGGTTGATGGAACAGCAGTTGTTCAAAAACAAAACTCCATAGAATTACTTTTAAGGGCTTCAAAATACAGCATTTTGCTATGCTGCTTTTGATAGGCAAGGCAAAGTGCATTTTCGTATGCGTTGTCACATCTACAGCCCAGGATTCATTCTCGTAAAAGGATACTATTTGAATAAGGCTCTAATGTGGCACTGTGAATAAGTTGGTACACCTTACGATACGTAAATGGAGCATTTCTCGGAGAATATCGCATCAGACAAAGCGAATGAAAAGGAGAAAGCTCTGTAAATATTAGGTTGTCGGAAAGGAATGCGCGTTTGAGTGTAAAAAATTTTTTATTATAAAAACGAAATTAAACAAGGTCAATCTAAAAGATAATCTCCATTACTAGCAATGACTTGTTGCCAACTGTACGCAAAAACTTCGCCAAAAGAGCCTCTTTCACTACTTTTCCCCTCGGGTGTGTCGTTAGGTCCGCCGGAGAGGAAATGTAGGTCAAAAGAGCCTCTTTTTGCCAGTTTTCTCGCCGAGTGTGTCGCTAGGTCCGCCCGCTGCCCCTGTGAGCCGAGTGGGTCATTAGGTCCACCCAAGTGCGTCGTTAGGACTTGCTTGAAGTCTTACCACATACAAGCTCGCATTCGAAATTTTTGGTCGAGCATTTTCTAAACTTTTTTCTCTAAAAAAACAAGGTAGACATAGAAAAAATATATCAAAAGATGCGCAATAAAAACCTCTCTCTAATGGACAAAACTGTTTTGAAAAATCTCCTATAGTAGAAGAGAAATAAATAGACAAAGTCAACGCGCATTCCTTTCCGAACAACCTAATACAACTTGGTCGAGATTAGGAACTCGTTTATTCATGGAATTTACGAGAAACGACAGGCTGCCATTCATTAGAACAGCTCTGCAGGAAAGATACACTCGGAATCACTAGATAGGGTAGGCCTGGCTGCGTACGAGGCGCTGGCTATGCTTTAGGTGAGATATTTTCATTTAGACACAGTTGTGGTCATGTCCTGTCCAACAGTGAACAAGATGGCAGTTGTCTCAAATTGAAGTATTGTAGAAGTAATGTAGTCTATAGCATGTTCAGACGCCACGCCTACTCCGCAGGGATAAGCGGCGTAAGCTGTGTGTACTCGTAACTGCTACACACATTTTACGTGTTTTATGATGTAGTAAACAGTCCCGATTGCGAAAATAGTGTAGGAGTGGCTGCTTCCTTCATTTGAAAGTGGTGGAATGAAGCGCGAGACAAGCATAGCCATGTCGCTGTGCGGCTTGAGACGGGATGTTTCTCAAATGAAAATATCCCACAGAAACTTATTCAACGCCAACCGCAAAGAATTTAGGCAACCATGCTTTCCCCATCTTCAGGATGTGGAGTGCAAATGTAAAGAAGGAGTAGCCTCTCACTTACAACAACTTAGAGTAACACACCGCAGTGTTCTAAATTAAACAAGCTGTGGAACTGTTGCAGGGCTGACTTTATACGAAATGACCTCCGAATTGAAAAAAACGACATGTACTTCGTGGAAAGCTAAACTATTTCTTCTGTGTGCGGAATTTTGGCCTCACCGTGCATCTGTACTTTACACTGAAATGTTTTCGGTTGCCTTTGACGACCTACTCGTCTATACGTCCTATTTGTTCTTTTTTTTTTCTGTTCCACAACATAGGGAATGGCTTATTCTGCTATGCCATTCCTTATATTGTGGAAATATCGACTATATTGACGGGGCTTCAGGGTAGTACAGATAGTGTGCTCCGGTAGATAGTGTGATCCGTGTGAATTGCGCCATTCCCCATCAAAATCCATTGGTGACCCTCAGGGGCGATAGCCGGAGGTGCCAC
>MU931938.1:0-19463 GCA_036418165.1 Cooperia oncophora | reverse complement strand
TTGCTGACAGAAGTGCAAAAAAACAGCGCTAAAAACCATTTCGGTGGGCGTCATTGGGGATGCACGTATGCAAAAAAGGCTCCTCTAGCTGAGTGAATTATTTGAACCACATAAGGTCATCGCGAAAATTTTCGTGGATCTTTTTTTGTTCATAACTTCTTTATAGCTAACAGTAATTGTAACGTAATTGATATAATTAATGAAATGAAATTGATTTCATTGCCACATAGAGGAGCTGGGGATTCGAGATTTCGTTTAGTAAGCTAATTTTCCGCCGATCATACACAGCAATGAAGAAGCGAAAGAAAGTCTCAAAGTGGCCACTGCTAATTTTGGGGCATTTTGTTAATACGTGTCAACACCGTGGTCCACTTTGTAAAGACCTATAAACTCCTGTACGGGAGACGGACAAGAGAATCGTAACTTGCCACGCCGTCGCGCGCGGCGCATCGTCTGGCGATGAGCGCGGGAAATTCTTCAATGTGGGTGTCGCGCGGCGATGGGCGCGGGAAATTCAAACTGTACGTCACTTCGTCGATCGGGACAGCGAAACTCGAAGGGGTCGCTGCACATTTTCTTTTTTTCATAATTCCGCTCATTTTCGCATGCTTTTGGCAATTTCTTACGCCGTCTGTGATTGTCATGTCTGACGATATGGAGCACCAAATCACTTCAGCACCACCCTTCCCGCTTCCTTTGCTATTCGAATTCGAATGGCTAGGCAGAAGAACTCGTCTCTCGTGGCGCGGCGTTGCTCACCGTGACTGCCAGCGCGGGCAAATTACGATTCTCTTGTCACACCCCCTACAGTTTTTGTCAAACAAGTTTTTGTCAAATGAGGAAATTCGCTGGTACACTAAGTGACTGCTTCAAGTTCCTCAGAGCTCCAATGCCTACGATAAGCGGGGAGGGGAGGGGTCATACCTACACTGCCCTTTAGAAGTATTAGGCCAAACGCTTTTTCGCGTACAACTTTTTTTTCTCATCCAATCGATTCCTTTCATATTTTAGTTCATTACCATTACAGTTTCTCTACCATTATTACCAGTAAGTAAAAGTAGTTGTTTCGAAAATAGTGCAAGGTCTGCAATTTTTTGCATAAGGACTAATTGCAGTGTTCACAAGGCCACCATAATGTTCACATTTTTTGATCAATGGCGAAGACTTTTATCCTTTTTATCTCCCTATTTGAACTTATGAGTTTCAGACGATTAGCGAAACCAGCTTCCCTGCTTCACTCGGCCAACGCATTCACGTGGTTTTCACGGCGGACTGGTAGAAGCATGAAAATCATGAAGTGCAATTAGGTCTCCTCTACCTCACAAACTGTCGTTGCAAGCTGTTGGTGAGAGGCTGGCGCTGTTCGGCTAGTGGGGGTGGCGTGGGGGGAGGTAGTTGGCACATTCGATAGTGGGTATGTGACAAGAGGATCGTAATTTGCCGCGCTGCTGGGCGTCGCGTGCGACGTCCCGCCCGCAAAGGACGATGGTTTCAGGCAGTAGATGGACAACATGCAATTAAGGACCGAAAACAGTAATGAGTGTCTACGAATAACGGAGGCTACTATGACAGTCGCGGTGCGTTGCATGTCACAGTTAAAACGAGTTATGGAAAACGTCCGCGCCCATTACGCCCGCCGTGTGGCGGTAGTGCGTCTGCCCTTCGATAGTTCATGTAACTAACAAAGGGGTTACCTGGAACTCTGTGAAGCCCGAAAATATACAAGTTTAGATCCCTTTTGATTACAGGGAAATTTCAGGTACTTACACAAGGCGGCCTGTACTAGCTTTGGCTATAGTATCATCGGCTTTCATCAACTGCTCCAGCAAGTATTGGCCATGAGCTCTATCAGAAACCATTTATTTCTAGTCTGCGCTAAAGACCGGAAATGCGATTATGAGTTCCCCTGCTGTTGACAGTGTTTCAAAAAAAACAGAATAGTCGAGAATGATTAGGGAAAACAAGGAGAGTGGAGGAGTTTTCAAAGAGATCATTACATACTTCTCTTCTTGACATGCGGCGAGGCTGACCACTCATTGCCGCAGACTGCAACACAGTGCAAGAAATGAGCAACCATCTCATACACACGAAGCTTTAATAATTCTAATGGCTGATAAGGTTATGAGGACGATGATGCCACCATTTTCTTATCATTTATTTCAGCATGGAAGCTGTAGGAGCTTCCTTGTTGTGCAGCTGTACTGCTTGCTTTGAAGGCTTATTCGACGACTGCATATACAGGAGGAGAGGGGGGGGGGCAAAACAACATTACCCGAGGCAGCTAATGCAGTAAGAGTACGCGTTCAGGAGGAAGAAGATGTGGACTACATTACCAGTGCGTAAAAAATACCGACAAGATGTTCCTCAAAATCAAGGAGCAGCGACTCTCGACTCAATAGCAAACCTATCATTGTCAAATATATGCAATCATCTACAGTCTGCACGCGCGGACGAAAAAACCTTTGGAATTCATCGGGCGTCACCCATAGCCTCCTAACAGGCTGCGGAGGCTTCTTGTATGGAACGCACCCAAGCAAGACAGCCTACCTAGAGAACCCGCCAACCCCTTGGACCCTAGGATAGACCCTCCAACATCGAGCAGCTCCGACAACGTCGTTACGGTACAGGATATCATCTTCACGGTACTCGCCAAGGCACTGGACGACGGTATGGGCCTGAAGTTCCTGGAATATGAAGACCGAAATTGTCGTCATGGACCCGGACTGGAAGTAAACGCTGTTACATCGAACAGCTCCAGGAGAATATCCTCCCTTCATGTCGTCGCCTGTACCGTCTTGGAATTCGTACTGCTACAGGATTGGGTGCCAGCACATGGAATCGAAGGGCGTTGGAAAAACTCTCGCCTACTTGGAATGGAAGGGCGTTGAGTACCTGAAGAAGACGGAATATCCAAGTGTGCCACCTGCCTAAACCCCCTCGATTTCCCGGTCCGTGAGGAGCTCAACAACAACGACCTCGCTGAACTCAGGCACCGAATCACGGTCGCGTGGCAGAATCTCTCGATGGCGTTCGTCCAGAAGGCTGTGGCGGAGTTGATAGTGTACAATGTGTTGTTGAATTTGATGGTGGAAATGTCCAATCAGAATTTAATGACGTGCAACTATTTCGCTTCGAACTTCGAGGAAAAAGTCTTTTTTTGTCCCCCCCCCCCTTGTACAGTGGTTCTCGCTGCAGACACTGGAGCGTATTACGAGGGCTGGGTTCGGTGTGATGTCAGATTGCTTTCCACCAATTGTTGTCGCTTGCCAGCTTCAAATTGTAGAAAATATGGGTGGGAGACGGGCTGGCGCCGCGCCAAACCGCTGTCACCTCTTCGTGACACGCCCCAGCGTCTGCAGCGAAAACGGCTTTATTCGCTGAATGGCACCAATACGGTAAAGAAAACTTAACCACTATTTCCCTACAACGACTTGAACCAACCAAATTCATCGGAAAGTATTTTTAGACCCACTCAATCTGAGCAAACGAAGGTTCCATAGGTGGAAATTGCAAGGGGATAAAACTAGGCACTATTGTACAATTGCGACTCCAGTAACCTAAATGTTTTACTGGAACCTCGCGTGCATATGCTTTTTCGCTTTCATTTTCGGCGACAACGCCTTGTTAGGGCGCTCTGATCAAGTGCGCCATGTTGACGGACAGTTCTCGCGATCGAGCGGGCCGCGAAATGAGTGCACTTGGCACCGTTCTCCGCATTCGCAGAGAATTTACCTTTTTTGTCTCTCGGATTGCTTTCGCTCTGCAAGATAACGGGTTACAAGCGGAATTGCATGTGTACATAGCGTAGCGTGGAGCGTCGTAGTGTGATTTCTCTTGCCGGGAACTGGTTGCACGTCGAATCCTGCTGATTGGCTTGCGACGTCTGACAAGCTCGTCCGAGGTGCCCACTGCTTTATGATTGAGCACTTAATTGTCTTTAAGGCTGAAGAGGCGAGTAGGGAACCACCGCTACTCCCACGCTGAGCCTCAGCACTTCGCTGAATGACGCTGGGTCAGAAAATGAATGTCATATTCTCATCGAGACACCGAAAACCCTAACAAATAATCCTACTATATATAATCCGGCTAAGTTTGTGTGTGTGTGTGTGTGTGTGTGTGTGTGTGTGTGTGTGTGTGTGTGTGTGTGTGTGTGTGTGTGTGTGTGTGTGTGTGTGTGTGTGTGTGTGTGTGTGTGTGTGTGTGTGTGTGTGTGTGTGTGTGTGTGTGTGTGTGTGTGTGTGTGTGTGTGTGTGTGTGTGTGTGTGTGTGTGTGTGTGTGTGTGTGTGTGTGTGTGTGTGTGTGTGTGTGTGTGTGTGTGTGTGTGTGCGTCTGTCTGTCTGTCACGAAATTCATAGCGAGCGTCGCAGAAAAGATAGGATGACAGTTCCAAGAAGTGATATACACGGCAGGACGGGAACACTTTTGGTGGGTGACAGGAGGTGATAACACCTGATAAGATTCGATAAGGGGCCTTAGAAGGGAAGGGTGACCGAATTCGTGGCAAGTTGCAGCAGCTGCGGGACCGTGATTTCAAGAAGTGATATACACGGTAGGGTTGTGGCTGACAGGAGCTGATAGCATCTGATAAGATCCGATAAGAGACCGACGCGGGTGTCACGAAATTCTTGGCGCAGGTTGCAGCGACCTGGGACCTTGATTTCAAGATGTGGTATAGGGTAGGGGGCCGACGTGGACATGATTGTGTTTGAAGAAGCCTGATAATATCTGATAAATTCAATAAGGGGCCGTCAAGCGGAGGCGCCGTCACCAACTTTAAAGGCAGGTTGCAGGCTCTGTGGGACCTTGGTTCAAAGAAGTGGTATAGGGGGAGGAGGGCGGGAACCCACTGACGGGTGACACTAAGTGACAGCAACTGATAAGGGTTGAAAGCGTCATCATGCGGGAATCCGCAACACCGCTTACTGCCACAATGCGATTGATATGACAGGTATCAGGCTGTCAGTAGTTCGTACACAACTCACTCCTATGCTCTCACCGCTATCGACATCATGTACGACTGCTAAAGCAACTGGAGTTCAGATGCATGACGGTTGTTTACTCAGATGCCATGAACTGCAGCAACTAACTTTATCACTATGACCATGATTATCTTCTGCTGCTCTTACAGGTTACTAAACTTTCGTGTGAGGGTTATGGAGATTTTTGGTACTAACCCCGAGAAAAGAATGGACAAAAGGATAGATTTCAGCGTTACATTGGGACAACGGTTACAATTCTACCATATATAATCGACTATGTCCGTGCGTGTGCGTCTGTCTCTTTGACAATTCATAGCGCCGGTCCCAGTAGCAGCGAGATATTGGTTCCAAGAAGTGACGTAGAGGGTGTGACGGGAACACTATTGGTGGGTGATAGGAAGTGAAGTTGATATCAGTTGATAATATCTGATAAGAGACCTCAGAATGGAACTCTCATCACAGCATCAGTCAGGGGTCGGTCCAACATATGATTTAGGGTATGGGACAGGAACATTATTGGTGGATGACAAGAACTGTCAGCTGCTGATAAGATTCGAGATGTTAGAAGGGTATGGTCACTGAGTCCATCACGCGAGTCACAGCAACAGTAGGAGGTTGGTTCCAAGATACGATGTAGGGTTTAGGAAAGGAACACTAGGTTGGTGACAAAAACTGCCAGCATCTGATAAGATTGGATGAGGGGCGTCAGGCTCTTTCTTTTGATGTCATTAGAATTTCGGAAGTAACAAAGCGCTGTTGCACGATCCTCTGGCCAGATTCAACTTTAACCCATTGCTCGAGCTATTTTCAATTATTTTTCTACATTTTGCTGGAAAATGCACTGTGACGGTTAGGCGTATTTTGCACACTCTACCTCGCCTAAGGAAAGAGTGCCTGGCGAAGCCAGGCCGGCCCGGCGAAGCCGGGCCGTGACAAAGAAGGAGGAGCACCCGGCGGCAGCCGGGTGATCCAACTGGTGAATAATAATAGCCGTTTTCATCACACATCGATTAGCACCAAGCGTGCAGCCCCATCACCTGCTTGAAGCAATGGTAACAGTCAGAGATCAGGCATATCCTTACATCGAAGTCCTCACAGCGACATCCTTCACAAAACAAAGGAAATCATGAGCACAGTTTCAAGGGCGGTGGTTTTACACGCACCTATGACAGACTCACCATTTAAAGTCCTCTTGGGATACGGTACCCTGTCGGTAATACTTAACTTAGATTCATGTTTGCTTCTCATTTGCATGGTCGGACGGGGCTGAAATGATTCTTGACGCCTGGGGTCGGGCTTTGGTTAATAAGTCCACACTTTTCCGGATGAGAGGATGCCGCACCACCGCCTGTCTGACATAAGATGGAACGGTCGCATCTATCCCTACATTGTCCGAGCAACGCGTGTCGACCGCGGACGCTCCTGGCATTTTGCCAATCTTTGGTGATTCACGCTTCCAATAGCGATTAGAGCGCAAACTGTGGGACTGAATTAAATAGGATTAAGGCGTTTTAGAGTTTCAAGCGCTTTTTAAGCGCGATTCCAATGAAGAGGATGCAAATCAAAGAGGAGTTGAATTTCCCAAGCCGTTTTTCAGCGCGATTTCCATGAACAGGACGCGAATCAAAGAGAGTGCAACTCTATCGAGTCCCAAACTCTTTCTCAGCGCGATACAACATAGGACCTGAACTAGAGAGCAGTTAGTCTCTTCGACTCATTTCTTGTATTTCAGGTGTATTTCAGGTTCTCTGCCACTGCATGCTGCTGTCGCTGCATTAAGTTGATTTGCTACCTATTACCAGTGACTACCTACAAATGCTGTGCTGGAGCGCACTTGATCTCGGATTTAGTTCAAACGCACGTCAATAAGATCGCGCGGGAAACCGCACTATATATGGACGAATCTCGGACGAGCAGCCAATACTGCTCACGCCCCCCCCCCCTCCTCTCCTCTCATCCCATCATTCGTCTTCCGGCCTTCGGGCCCCATACTTCATATCGATGCCTTTAGCTATTGATCGCCTTATTGATTAGCCTTCATAATGTTCGGTCTCGTTTACGACATTCCTAACGATTCCTTTAGCTATTACCTCGTTGATTGGTATTCATACTATTCAGTCACGTTTACCACACTAATGTATTCCAGTCGTTATTGTATTTCAGTGTTTTCTTGAAGTCGCATATATTTCAGTCGTTCCTTGAAGGTAGCATAAAGTTTAATTACCCAAGTTTGAGGTTGCGATTGTCGGTTGTTCCGTCGTATCAGAATTGTTGTGGTCGTATTCCTTATATGTCAAGCCCCAAAACTGAACCACCGCTCCATCAACGGGTTACAGGTTAGTCGCACTTGCAATAAGTCGGCTACACACACACACATATAAACAACATACGAACCACTACAAATGCGTCCATCTTTCCAAGCGCAGTGGAGGTACGATTTTACAGGTTTGGATCCACTTGCCTGCATTTCTCGTACTGTACAATGGATGTCGAAATCCTCTTGTTGATCACGCGAATTTTGGTTTCTTCACTCCATCATTCTTCATCCGTTGCGATTCCCTTACAACGCTCTTTGAATAGCTTAACTGTATTTCATTGCTGGTTTCGAGAAGTTCTCATGTTTCTGCTTCACTTGGTTCACTTGTAGTAATTATGGTGTTCTGTTATTGTAGGCAATGCCTCTCAGGAGAAACGACAAGATGTCATGCGATTTTGCCATACTTAAATACTCCAGAGGGAAATATACAGACACTTGATGAATGTCCACAACTTCAGCCAAGATGAAGTTAATTGCATGAAAGAGGGACGAACCTCCAGAGTATCCTGCCCCATCTCTGAAAACAAGTTTATCGACCAGGAAGAACTCGCCAACCACTGTAATGACGAACACACTTATTATGGTGCAAATGATACTGAACAAGACTATAATGTTCACATTGACCTTCGCTACGAAGGATGAGTATGTGGTACGCAACTGGAGCCGTTTGATTTCTAGTCTTTTTTCCTCATTCCAGTATCGCAACGGGAGCTGGACTTCGTTTCGCTGTTTTCTCGACTCTGAACACCTTGTTTTGCCTTTTTGGAACTTCCCTTTCCTTAGAAATGGTTAGGAGAACAGTGTGCGAGAACGGTAACCACGCTGTATAAACGATCAAGTAAAGGGAAAATACACAGTTTCAGGTAACTTTGAGGAAATTTCTTCAACTCGGTTGCCAGTGCGATTTCTTGTACGTGCACCGAGCGGGAGAGTACTCATGTCAGAGCAGTACGCGATCAACATTTTCTCGCATTGCTCCTGCTTTGCAAACTGTACCATGAACGACGATGGGACCGTCACCATTACGGGTTTGGACACGTAGGACACGAGGTTGAACCAGCACTCATTCGTCTAACTGAAGCGCAAGGGTACCTTCAATTTTTGCTAGAAGGTAAGCTGGAACTGTACTTGCTTCTCTGCACTTAGGCAATGTATGTGAGAAATTCAGACCACTCGTTGGTCTATATAATCCGTCACGTAAGAAGAGAGTTTCCGGCGAAGACCTCTAGACTTCACTTTGTAACGAAAGCGGACCTGTGGAATATTATCGACTAGTACGGTATGAGGCCGGGACAGCGAGACAGCAACGACTTGTCATCTCTACAGCATCTGAAAACAATCCGGACGGAATAAGAGTCCTAGAAATGCCAGAAGACTCAACTGGAGAGGGATTCACTCTCAGTAAGAATCTGGTGCCCTTGTAAAATGCGCTTTGACAATTATCGAAAAATTCTCAGATTCCAGTTATCATTACGCCGACTCAGGAGAACACAGTATTCTCGCCGCGGAATATCAGTAGATGACATGCACGGTGCCACAAGGTACAGCCTGAAGCTAGCAACTGTAGTGGTAACGGATGAACGAGACAGAGGATTACCAGCCGGTCAGTTTTTGACAATTTATGCGTAACCAACAAACAATTTGGAGTTTCTTCTGAGTGGAACAATGACATCTTCTGACGTCCAAAGGGTATTCGAGGAAGTAAAAAGACTAGTGCCGAATTTCGAACCTCGCCAAATTGTCACCGATGAGGCGCCATGCCTTATTAAAGGATTTACTGCTGTATTCCTTCAGTCTCGTACTGCCCCGCGCTACTGTCGCTGATATATACAAAATGTGGAGAGAACGTCGGGGAGCTTAAGGAGGTCAGCAGAGTTCTACATTGTTCGCCGTTTCTTCTTCTTCCTCAGCGTTTGTCCCGCTCTGTAGCGGGGTCCGCTCGTCTTATTTTGTCACGCCACTTCACCCGATTGAATGCTTGATCGGGATGGGCGCCAACTATCTTTAAGTCCGCATGCAACGTGTCTAACCAGCGCTGCTTGGGGCGTCCTTTAGGCCGCTTCCCGTGAACTTCGAGCTCAAGACCAATCCTACGGACGGTGTCACACCCCGCGCGAAGAACATGACCATACCATCGAAGGCGAGCTTCGCGCATTTTCTCGGCCACAGGATATACAGGGGGAGGGGACCAAAAAAAGCCACTTCGACCGAGTCACATATCAGCAAAGTTTTCGCAGCCCAGACAGAGGACGTGGATACGAGTACCAGGGAAGATACCCAAGATGTTCCTCGATAAGCAGGAGCTGGCTCTCGCCCATCACCTTCATGTACACCAAAATATGAAGTCACCAGTCGCAGCCTGACTGGAGAAGACCTTTGGAATTCATGTCACCTCCAAACAGCTGCGAAACTTCTAGTATGGAGTCACCCATGGATAGCTACTGGTATGTTGCAAGAGGATCGTAATTGCGCCGTCTGGACTCGCGTGCGACGTCCGCCCTCAAAGGACGACGGTTTCAGGCAGTAGATGGCGACAACATGCAATTAAGGACCGAAAACAGTAATGAGTGTCTACGATGACGGGGTCTACATGAAGTCCGGTGCTTCATTCGACAGGTTAAAACGAGTTATGAAAACGCCGCGCCCATCGCCGCGCGTGGCGGGTCGCGAGACTACGACCTCTTTGACCGTCATCCCTGCTACCTGGACACCAGTACTTTCGATCTGGAAGACCTCCGATAGTACACCATCTTTAACCGTACAGGGGGACCCAAAAGAAAAGTCACTTGCCTCGAAGCACATGCTAGTAAAGAATACGGAGCCCAGAGAAAGGGCATGGGCGCGAGTATCAGGTTAGGACAGGATAGGATAGGCAAGATGTTTCTTGATCAACAGAAGCAAGCACTCGCTTGTCACCTTTATGCTTACCAAAATATGAGGCTATCCACCATCGCAGCTGAGCTGGAGAAGGCCTATGGATTCGAGTCGCCCTCAGACAGCTACGAAACTTTCCTGTACCGAGTCACGCATAGTCAGCTACCTGGAGTCCGGAACCATGGATCTGGAAGACCTCAGACATCGATCCGACAACGTTGCAATGGCCCAAGACATAATCGCCCAGGAGCCGACCATGACAGTGGCTATGCTCGTTGATCACACCAACATCCCCGCACGTCTGTTCGCCGGATTTTGAAGAACCAGGGATTCAAATCGGTTTCCAAGGTCGGTTGTCCTGAATTCCACTACCCTTCTAATCACCCCTTTTTAGGTACGGGTACAACGGGTACACAGCCTCAACGACGCCCAGCGAAAGCAACGCCTGGAGTGCTGCCGGAACCTACTGCCGAAGCTGAAGGAGGAGTTCGTGAGGAAGATTGTGTTCAGCGACGAAAAACTCTCATTTCTCCTGCACGGGACAGCAACAACACCCGCTTGTGGACCACCCTAAAGAAGAAGGAGCTCGCCCCGACGCTCTGCAGTCACCGAAGTCGACCAACCGGCGCGGGCTGATGGTATGGGCAGGGATTTCATGGAATGGCAAGACCGATATCCTCTTCGTGGAACCTGGACTGAAGGTAGACGCTGACTGCTACATCAAGCAGCTCGAGGAGGATATCCTGCCCTCATGCCGTCGCCTGTACCGTCGCGGAAACTTTGTACTGCAACAGGACTGGGCGCCAGCACATGGAGCCCGAAGAACTCTCGCCTACTTGGAAGCGAAGGGAGTTGAGTACCTAAAGAAGACGGAATACCCAAGTGTGTCCCCTGACTTCAATCCCCTGTCCCCTGACTTCAACCCCCTCGATTACCGGACTTGGGCGGAGCTCAACAGGGTGGTCTACAGTGGCGGAGAAATCAACGATCTCGCTGAACTCAGGCACCGCATCACAGTCGCGTGGCAGAATCTCTCGATGGCGTTCGTGCAGAAGGCTGTGGAGGAGTTTCGTGATCGTGTACAATGTGTTGTTGAATTTGGTGGTGGTAATATACAATCAGAGTTTAATAAAGTGTAAGTTATTTATCTTTAAATGTCGAGAAGAAAAGTGACTTTTCTTTTGGCTCCCTCTGTAAGGTGAAGATGGTGTCCTAGACCGTAGCGACGTTGTCGGAGCTGCTCGATGTTGGAGGTCTTCCAGATCGAGAGTACTGGTCTCCAGGTAGCTATCCATGGGTGACTCCCACTAGAAGTTTCGCAGCTGTTTGGAGGTGACATGAATTCCAAAGGTCTTCTCCAGTCAGGCTGCGACTGGAGAAGTGATGGGCGAGAGCCAGCTCCTGCTTATCGAGGAACATCTTGGGTATCTTCCGCCCTGGTACTCGTATCCACGTCCTCTGTCTGGGCTGCGAAAACTTTGCTGATATGTGACTCGGTCGAAGTGACTTTTTTTGCCCCCCCCCCCTCCTGTATAACTGGCCTAGACAGACTTGTTCTTTGCCATTCATTCCCCTCTTGTAATCATTCGGTTCTGATAGATGGAGATTACTGACACATTCAGTTGTAATAGATCAGGAAATTTTAAGCAATAGTTGCATTTCTTGATATACTTGATCAGTCGTGAAACACTTAATAATCTGAGAAGAAAAATCACAACATTTGAGTGCCCCCTCCCCATAGCATTGAATCGGAAATGAAATAAAAGTCAATCCAATGAACTACAAAAAACTAAATCCTGTAAATGACACTTCGAGGCTGCTAATAAGAAGCAAAGGAGAAGTATTTAACTATTTTCAATGCAATGGATGAAGAACTGGTTTTCTTTTCGTATTGAGTGAGCAGAGAGGCAAGATGTGCGCAATTATAGGAAAAATCCCGATCTTTTCTCGATTTAAGAACAGTAGCGCGATGTTTGCGCTCTAATCGCTATTGGAAGCGTGAATCACCAAAGATTGGCAAAATGCCAGGAGCGCCGCGGTCGACACGCGTTGCGCGGACGGTGTAGGAATAGATGCGACCAGACGGAACGCCGTAGGATCTACCCGACGATCAGGTTAACTTCAACGCAACGCGACACGCTCCGCGTGGCTATGGTCGTCATGGCAGAGTCGTCTCCGTACACCACACTGCAGATCTTCCTATGGTAGCATCGATCAAAAAATTATCGATGCAATACTCTGAAGAACCGCACGTTGCTTGTGACGGTCGAATATGCAGTTAGTTGCGCAAAAATTGTCATCTTCGACATAGTTTTAGATAATCGAGCGTCATTTCACTGCAAGTTGTACAGCTTCACCACCCCAACCGCACTTCTATCTGCTTTCATTCCTAGTCTGCTTTTATGTTGTTGTTCTTGTTCATACATACATTGTCTGTTCTTGCAGTTTTGCTTATGTTCACTACTTAAACAGTTAGTCTTCCCTTACGTTTTTGACGAGCACGAGGAAGTGCAACCTCTTTCGTTTGCTCCCATCTTAGAACACGTGCGAAATAAAGAGTAAACCACGCTTTGACAATTTTCCCCTCCTTTAAATATTCTGTTTCATTTGAATGGTTCTAACCAATTTTGTTTTCTCCTGCCAAGACTATATTGCTGGAGAGGACGGTACTGAACCCCCAGGACGCCCTATTGAATTGCCTTCAACCCACTCGTAGTCCGAGGTCAATGCAGCAATCGTTTCAAGACGCCATGGCTAGCGTAGCACGCCTTGGTAAACCCATGTATTGTCAACCAAGACTTGCAGTCCGCAATGGAATAAATTCAGAAAAAACATTTTTACTGGACAAACATCATCGGATCGTCCTCATGTGACATCGTGAGTTTTTGATGCAAAACTGATGGAAGTGCGCCCAGATGTGTTCAGGAAACACGTATTAGGCGAAGTACAGGCGTACGTCTATATCGTCGAATTCCAGAAACGTGGGCTACCGCACTGTCATATGCTGTTGATATGAGGCTCCGGATTCCATAACCCTCTTAAGACCGCAGCATCACAAGGCGACTGCTACTTATTTGATACACCGTCAGTGTGGCTCTTTAGACCCTCGCTCATCGTGTATGCAATGTGGATCATGCTCTAAACTATTTCCAAAGCCTTCGCTCAAGGTAAATCCGATGGAAGAAGGTGCATATCCGTTGTATAGAAGACGCAACCTCTTCCCAACTGAAATAAAAAAAATATGGCCGTCATATTAACATCGGAATTTGCGGAGCGATTTCTGTAGAGTATCCCCACAGCTACATCTTGAAGGGTCCGGACTGTGCTACTATAAGCATCGAAAGCGCCAACGATAACGACGAAATAAGGCAGCATATTAATACTAGATGTTCCCGCTCCACAATGTGTCTATAGAATTTTTGTATTCTTCTGTAAGAGAAATCGCATACTGTGTTAAATTTGGCGGTACACTTTCCAAACCGCCCACTTCATCCAAGGTAGGGTGCGGATTCTCTGAGTTGTGCAGGAACGTACACCACCCTGAGTGCCTATTTCTAACCAAACGCCCAAATCGCTAGCAATCCTCGTGCTCGGATAGTCCTATATGCAAGAACTCTTTACTACTACCAAATTCTTTAGCACTTCGCGTTTCATCGCGACCCAGGCTGGACACTTCGAGGGCGCGGTGGAAAACAAATAAGCAGAAGCACACTGTTTTGCCTATAGACACTGATGGATATTGTGTGCGAATTCTTCTGCAAAACACTACAGGAAAAACATCATTTGAAGATTTGAAGGAACAGTTCATAATAGCTTCAGTGATGCGGCAGAAGCCGTTGGATTTTTGACTGATGACACCTACCTCCGGCAAAGTCTCCTCCAAACAGTGCAGTGCAGTACCAATGCGCTGCTACAATCAGAAGTTTCTCCGCATACTTGCTCTGCTTCCGTGACGCAAATCATGCACAAACTTTTGGGATGAATTTGCTCACGCAGTGTCCGATTGCTACATTCATCAAGGAATCGATCAGGAGCGTGCTATAGGTTTCGCTTCTATTGACGTTGTCGATAAAATGAGCTCGTAAGGATTTAGCTCAGCTGGTGGCTCCACCTGTGCCAGCGATCTCCGCGTGCTGCCACACCAGTTGACTACAACGCTCACGAGAGAAACGGCCTTGGCCAGTACATCCTATAGCCACAGATACGGAAGGCCACAGATAGCGTCCTTTGTTCTGCGGACGGTAACGGGAGCCGGAATATGTTTATTGACGGATCAGGTGGTAGCGGAAAGACGTATTCATATCACACTGTATATAACATCGCATTTAAAAGAAGACGCCAGGTGATGTGTGTGTGTGCTTGGGGGTAGGATTGCAGGATTGGCTTCTACCCGCGGGAAGAACGGTCAACTCGGCATTCAAGTCAAACATAGCAGGCAAATACCGTACTTCCTTAATGACACGCCGTTTAAAGAGAAGCTCAACAACTCATAGCGACGGATATGATCACATGGGATGAAGTATCGATGGCCCCGACGTCGCTCAGCTGTTGACGCTCTATCGGGGGACCTTATACAGAACAATATGCCATTTGGAAGTAAAGTTGTATTAGGTGGAGACTTCAGACACGGTCTGCGAGCATTGTTGAAGCCCGTGTTCGCGAAATGCACCTTTGGCCCCTGTTCTCCACTCATCGACTGAACATTTGTATGGAGCTCAAGCTGGAGGAAGTAATTTTAGAGGATGCCTTCAAGCGATCGGTCACGGCGAGGTTAAAGACTCTGACGATCGCATATCAGTGCCAGAAGCAATGTTCTCTTACAATCATTATTACTGAAGTATCCGATCCTCACAACGCGTCACAGCTATGCGAATGTGCCACTTTGGATATCATCTTCTGTGCATTCGCCAAGGTGCAGGTTGATGATATGGACCAGAAATCCTTTTAATGAAAAGCCCATATTGTCTTCGTGGACATGGACTGAATAGAAGTAAACGCTATTACATCGAAGCTCGAGAATAATATCCTGCCCTTCATGTCTTCGCCTGTACCGCCTTGGAAAGTTCGTACTGCTACAGGACTGGGTGCCTGCAAGGGAATAGAAACCTCTCGCCCAGCTGGAATGGAGGAGTGTTGAGTACTGAAGACGGAATATCCAAGTGTGACACCTGACTCGATTACCGGGTTCGGGTAGAGCTCAATGTAGTGGTCTACAGTAGCGGCTATATCAACGACCTCGCTCAACGCAGGCATCGAATCAATCGCGATTGCATGGCAGAACTTCTCGACGGCGTTCGTCCAAAGCCTATTGCGGAGTTTTATGATTGTGTACAATGTGTTGTTGAATTTGATGATGAAAATGTCCAATCATGAATAAAGTGAAAATTATTTCGTCTTGAAAGTTGAGGAAAAAGTGTCTTCTTTTATCCTCCCCCCCCCCTCTGCAAAGTTGTTTTCGCTGCAGACACTGGCCATGTCACGTGAGTTGTGTTCGGCGTGATGTCAAATTGCTTTCCACTAACTATTGCCGCTTGCCAGCCTCAACAATTGCAGAAGACATGGGTCGAGGTGGACGACGTTGCCCCGCCTTCCCTCTTCATACACCCCCGAGCTCTGCTGAGAAAAACGGTCTCATTTGGTGGCGCCACACTGAGAAAACTTCAACACTCGTCTCCTACAACGACTTGAGTCAGCTAACCCAATTTGTCGGTATTTTTAGGCCTACTCAATCCAAGCCAATGTATGTTCCATTAACGGAAACTGAAAAGTGATTAAGCTAGGCAATATTCCACGATTACGACCCCAGAAACTCAGGTGTTTTTTTCACTGGAACCTCGTCCACTACCTTCCCCACCAAAAACTTTACAACTCGCATAGTAAGGTTCATTGGATCCTGATAACGACATTCATTTTCTGCGGAAACGCCTTCTTTAGGGCGCTCTGACAACTGCGCTATGTCAAAGACAGTTCGCGCGATCAAGTGGTCCGCGTGATGCCTCCGTGAACTTGGCTCCATTGTCCGCATTCGCAGAGTTTATAACTTTTGTCACTCGAAACGACGAGACAAGGAGGCTAGAGACGAGGGTTTATCGCAAACCATTTGCAACCACGATCACCCTCACAGTGCAAGACAACAATTCAGAAGCTGCTATGACATGTGTCCGTGCGTTTGCGTGGGAGCGTCGTAGGGCAATGTCGTATACTCTTGCCGGCAACCGGTTGCACGTCGTATCCTGCTGATTGGGCTTGCCGACGACGTACATACTCGTCCAGGGCACCCACTGCTTCATGAGTGAGCACCTAATTGTCTTTAAGACTGAACAGGCGAGCAGGGAAGCACTCCTACTCCCACGCTGAGCACTTAGCTGAATGACGCTGCGTCAGGAAATGAATGTCATACCCATCAAGACACCAAACAACCCTAACAAATGATGAAACAATAACAGGACCTGTTATGCAACTCATCGATTTAAAAAAAAACGATGGGTCGTCAAGGATCAAGGCTAAGAACCTCTGATTCAAAATTACTGCGAGGGTTTTTGGAGTCATATGTGGAAATTTCAGACTATCGAGCGTAGACAGGGAGACCAGTTCTAGAGAATCGTCAGTGTGATGTACGAGAAAATAACTCATTGTCTACAATTTATTTATTCTGACAAATTCTGTGAATAACTTAGAACTCGTTAAAACATACACCCATTCATACAATTACTCTATGGCAAAGTGAAAAATTACTTAAATACATACAAACATTGCGAATATGGAAATGCATCCGGCTTTTGTGCAATTTTTCAGCGAAACTAATATACAGGGCATTGGGTTCGCGACGTCGCTCGTCAACTATAATCGAGCCGAAACGAAGCATGATGAGCGTAGTGGTGAGTGTATTCCCAGAACGTCTACTTGTTATAGGCCTCAACAAGCATTCCTATCCCATGTCCTCCTGCTGCACAGGCGGCAATCACTGCATATTGTCCTTTTTCTTCCTAAAATGCTATCGAATTTTCAACAAACAGAGATCGAGAAAACCGAAGAAAACAGTTCCCAAGGCAGGGAAAGTCAAACTCAGTGGCAAAATGTACTAACCTGAGGCAGACACGTCCTACCAACTCTTTCTAGAGATTAAGAGGAAAAAGGAAAGGAAAGCAGTAGAATAGTGCATAAGTATACGCTTCCGCTAGCCTTAGAAGTTCCCCACCCCTCTTCCCGAGTTAGATGTCAAGAGGTCTTTGAGGAAGCCAAGGCTTCAGAACGACTTTCCAAGGCGAAAATGTAACGAAGACCCGTCAATTTCGTCGCAAGACCCGTCAATTTCGTCGCTCAAAAGCCCCTTGAAATTAGCAGAACGATTTGGAGTGAAATAGACAGCCCTCTTTAACAGTATTAGAGCGCGCCCTCCTTCACACCTTTCAGTTACAAAAATGTAATTAGCTTGCTAAGAACTTTGTAAACATGTGCGCTTCTCTCTATTCTAAACAGTCTTCACCTACCTTCAGTCTACCAGCTGCATGGGAGGCCAACCGTACGCCTGTGGCTCCAAATGGATGGCCAATGGAAAGCGATCCACCCCAATTGTTGATCTTCTC
Organism: Cooperia oncophora; assembly: GCA_036418165.1. NCBI lineage: Eukaryota > Metazoa > Nematoda > Chromadorea > Rhabditida > Trichostrongylidae > Cooperia > Cooperia oncophora. The sequence continues at coordinate 1,706 of MU931938.1, read as the reverse complement.
CATGGGTAGACGTCCGAATTTACCAGAGCGGCCCATATGCTCCTGAAAAGATTCTCAGATGGGAATTGTAGAGCAAGCGTCATGTATACAGGTAACGAGTGATAGTAAAACGGAAAGGACTAAGAGCTTCGGTGGAAATGAAAGCTCCAGAAAAAAGAAACAAACGGACCCCAAGAAAAGCGTTATGAATATTATGATTCCTCTTTTAAAATCCCCAAAAACGGACCTTACAGAAGTAGTCGCAATCGAGGGCATTGAGGTTAGCAAGCACCTGTCCAGCGAAAGCTTCATGGATTTCGAAAACATCGACATCTTTCAATGTAAGACCAGCCTGAAACAAAACTATTTAGCACTGTTACTCGACGAATCCACAGAATACGTAAAGAACAGTTGAAACTGCGTTCACCTTATCCAGCAGCTTAGGAATCACATAAGCTGGTGATAAAAGTAACTGGTCTTTTGGATCTTGGGCAACATACTGATACTGCCGCAAATAGGCAATAGGTTTGTAGCCGTTAGCCAGGGCAAAGTCTTCAGTCATGATAAGACAAGCTGAGGCACCATCGGTAAGGAAGGAGGCATTGGCTGAAAATATGTGTTTTGTTTTCAGATCATACAATAATTCTTCATCATCTGCCAATACTCTTAACAAATGCCAGCCATCACCCTCAGATACTGACCTCCCTTCGCTGTATTTTCGGAAAACGCCAACCAAAGGAAAATAAGGGTATCAATCCCACGACTCAACAGAATACGAGAATCGGCGACTCGGCGTTTTTCGTTTCGTTTCAGTTTCCTGGGTTTGGTAGATGCAAGTCGATCATTCCGGTCGAGCGTGCATTCTCCCAGTACAGCGGCTCTCCCATTATCACTTTTCGTTGCAGGCCACACTTAATAAACTGACCAGGAAAGGTCAACAGGTCAGCCCGGCCATATGCAATGAGATGCACATCATTGTACTCATCTTGACACGGTGAACTCGAAACTATCTTCAAAATTTGCGGAACGATTCTCTGAGCGGAGTTATGGAGGTTTTTTTACTGTTTTTCTTCTTCCAGGCGCGCTGGCGCCGAAGCGTTGGCACCTGTAGCGCGACTCACAGCGCTCTTCGCGCAGAATAGCTATCATATTCGTGTTCAGGGGGTCAAATAACCCCCAGAGACGTCACCTTAGCGAAATCTGAGCTTCTGACTCAACTTCGAAAAAATGGGGTATGGATAGTCATGGCTGACTGATAGCTAACAGCGATACTATGACTAGCATACTGGTGATGACTGGTCTTCGAACTGAAATAACTCTTCAGTCATGTCTTCAGGCAAGAACAATACCTGGCTTATTTATTCGTGCCGTCTGCATCATTTTCCTGATTACTGGGAAAAAATTCCATTCCGAGACCAGTCATCGATGGTAGGTGAGCTCCAAACTGCTCCCCATGGAATAACTCACATTTTCCAAGTTAGGTCGAAATATCAGATTCGGCTAGAAACTTGTCCCCAGGGGTAATTTAACCCGCTGAACATGAATATGATGGTATTTCATTGCAAAAACCCTTGTGACATGTGCTACGGGGGGACAAGCACGAGCACTCTTTCAGGCCATAATGGGTCTACACTTTCGAAAAAAACTGGTCGCAGTTTCCTTACAGGATAGTGCAGGCGAGCAGAGATGTTAGAAGCTTTGTCGGCCATGTTCTTGGACAAATGCAA
>MU931937.1:0-15698 GCA_036418165.1 Cooperia oncophora | reverse complement strand
AAGCTCGGCAGGGCGATGGGAGAGGGGGTTCCCTTTAAAAGGCCGTTTTCTTGAACTTTGGCCTGGTAAACTCCTAGAAAGCATTAGCGCTATGAGAATAGTCGCCACTTTCCGGGTCGGCAGAAGCATTTTGCACCTTTGCTTGATCATTTTGCTACTTCCTGTTGAACTACCCGTCTACCTTGGTGAGAAGTGTAGAATATTGTCAGGTACAAACGAGCCTCCTGCTACTGCATAGTTTGACTGGATTTGCATGTTTCCACGGCATTGATCGGTGAAAGCCATCGAAATGCCACCACCAAGTCGAACAGCGCTGAAGAGTCACTGAAAAAAAACACGGCACTAAGACAATTTCATGGTGCTGCATTCAAGGGAATCATTTTTCAGAGAGTGATATCACCCTCAATAAATCTCGTGGCGCTTTCACGCTTCATCGAGCTCAGTGGAAATTTTTGGCTCAGCTACTTCTAGGAAAACGTAAAGCCCTCTCCAATCGACTTGGTTGTGAAATATGGGATTTTTTTATTTCTGTCTATTTCGTATTCTTCATAGCACTATTTTCCCTTCCAAACTGATATTGTTTTTCCAGGAAAAACCGAGAAGTTCCCCTTGTTCTGCTTTATTCCGGTGCACATTTGTGTTTATACTCTCTAAGGTCATTCTGGCATAAGAAGCAGAGTATTGCCACTGCATATGCGCCTCTAGCTCCACTTCTTCACTGTGGATCGTTTCTTGCGCTGCGTTTCATTTGGACGCTGAAATGTCCATGATGAGTGGAGATAATAATATGGTCTAGTTATCCTAGAGATAGAGCAGTGCGTAGAATCGCTGATCAGAACCCTCACTGGATCAATCCCTTTCTTTACTTGGCCGAAATTGGTTGATCTTTTGTACCAGTGAGTTCAAATACCTTCTCATTATTACTAAGAGGGCGGGGGTGGATTTTCCGCTTGCGGCTACCTGAAGGAACTAGCTGCTGCTTGTGCATAAACTGACTAGTCGACTCGCTTCACTGTAACGCAGTACAGCCATGAAATCCACATAGTGTGGAAGGGAGTCGTATTTGGTCATCAGATGGGGAAGGGAGAGGGGGGAGGGGTGGGTCGTGTTCAGCTTGAAATCTGATCATATTCCACTGCTGATTTCACCCGTTACTCCCAGCATTCAGACTTCGAGATAACGCGCGTCGACGCACTGTAACGCGCTGCATCGCGCGTCGGCGCAGTATGACGTGTTATTTATTTATTTATTTATTTATTTGTGGACGCAGTGAAACTGCGCAACATAATTGTACAATCACAATCGGCAAGTACATCAATTGAAGTAAGACAAATCCCATAAATTTGAGAACTTAGGAGACCTCTGAATTAACTAGCCTGGTGGCCCTTATACGAAAGGCTCCAGGTGTCATTTGGAAAATATCTGGGCCAAAAATTTTGTTCAATAAGTGAAGCACCCTGATCACAAAGAATTTAGACCTGACTTGCGTTCTCGAAACAGGAGCCCTGATCTTGATAGTGCTCCCTCTACTCCTAGAGGTGACTAATGTAAAGAATTCATCCGATTTGACCATTGCTCTACCAGTGAGGATCTTGAAAGCCATCATGAGGTCATTGATTAATCTTCTATTAAGTAGACTGGGTAGCCCGTAAAGACGCCGTCTTTCTACTGCACTTGGGAGAGAATCATAACTTATTCCGGAACATCGCAGCGCAAGTTTACGAGTAAAGCTACTCTGGACACTTTCCAAGAGCTTAATATCCTTCTTTTATGCCTTGGTTTATAACGTCATTTATCCTTTTTTATTCTATCATCGGGAATACTGAAGTTCCATGTTCCACTACAGGTCTAACATAGGATTTATAGGCCTGCAGCAATATCTTGGGATTTTTCGAATTCAGTGCTTTGAAGAGAGTATAAATTCTGTTGTTAGCCTTGGAAACCAATGTCTTATAATGTGTTTCAAATCCAAGTTTGTTGGAGAAGATGAAACCTAGATCCTTTATCTCTTGAACTGACTCTAAAGTTACTGATCCAATTTGTAGCTACAACTGAAACGTTCACTACCGATTCTTAAAACTTTGGTTTTATCGGGAGCTAAGGGTAATCCCCAATTCTCGGACCAACATACAATATGATCAATAGCTCTCTGCAGGTCCTCGCAGTCAGACGCACTTTCCATAACTTTGTACAGTTTGATATCATCGGCATACATTAAGCATTTGACCCCAAATCTGGACAAGGAGGCAGGGAGGCAGGCCGTGTAAGCAATAAACAGTAAAGGTGATAACACTCCACCCTGAGGGACGCCACTAGTGATCGAATACTTTGAACCGCGGAACACGTACTTCCAATTCGCACTTGGTACGTACGATTGCAAAGGAACGATTCAATCCAGCGTACTATGAGTGGATAAATCCCGAGCGATTCTAACTTAGCAGTGAGTTTGCGGTGTGGTACCCGATCGAAAGCTTTTGCGAAGTCAAAATATACCACGTGTACAGGCTTTCTGCTATCAAGTGCGTTAGTCCAGTCGTTGAAAGAAGTAAGTAATGCGGTTTCTGTTGATTTACCCGTTGAGAAACCGTGCTGATTTAACTCGCTGGAGCGCTCGACGACGCTTCTACTATTGCGAATCAAGGGAACACATTCATGAGCGGCGTTTCGTATTTTGCGTTGCGTTGGCAGCCGAATGGCGCGTTACATTCGCGTCGTCAACTCCTGGTGAACAGCGAATGATAATACAGCTCCCTCTTCCCTGCCACTCGTACTTTCGCCTTGAAGCCGATCATTTTCGGTGTCAATTTCGCGCATAACTTCTCTCACAACGTAGTCGCAACAAGGGTCTCATGACAAACATTTGAGCATTTGCTGATTCCTGTGGGCTCGGGAGTATCCACACCCAAACTTCGGTACGATTACAAGTGGAACTCGAATGCATGGCTCATCCTTAATGGGCCCTGGCACTAGCCTTTTATGCATGGATCAATCCACGCAAAGTCTCAATTTGTAGAAGTTCTCTGCTAAAGCATGAAATTCTGCCTATCTCGTCGAAGAAGTCGTTCATTTCCGAAAGGGTGATTAGCTTCAGAAAAGGAGCCCTTTTGCCCTTTCAGTTCAGCATTGTTGCCCCTCTCCCGCTATATGAATGAACATGCACGCACTTTTTTACGAATATTTTACTAGTCAAAAAGAAATAAATGAATGCTGCGTTCATCATGACGATTTCATGAGCGCACAGAACGAATCGCGGCTTGATTTCAGAATTCTCACCATGAGGATCGCATAGGTTCTTCGTGGGGCAGGGGGGGTGAGGGAGGGGCTGTGTGAGTAGATTAATGAGAACATTCCGGGACGCAACTGCTGTACGAGTCCACTTCCTATTATAAGCTAGGGAAAGTCTTGTTATCTAACACATTCGTGACCGAGCCAGGGCACATCGTTGTTGGGGAATCCCCAACAGGGGGGGTCGTATTTGGCCGCCAGGAGAGGGGGTCGTATTTGGGCTGAGAAAAATTTATTTTGATAGTTGATTTTTCTCGCTTCACGGACGTTGTAAAAGGGGGGGGGTCGTACTTGCTCATTGTTGGGAGAGGGGGGTCGTATTTACTTTTTGGCCTTCTAGGAGTGGTGGTTGACTTTTCGTGATTTTTCCTGTTTCATGTGTACTATATACCTCCCCCTTCCGCCCAGACGGGGGGCGGGCGGCGGCGGGGGGGGCCGGCTCGATTAGACTAAGGAGGGACAAAGTGCCGGAGGGGAGGCTCGTACCGATCCAACCAAACATGGGTGGCGGTCGCACGGACATTTGACCCGAAAGAATCCGCCCAGGCCAGTGATGTCCCTGACCAAGCTACGCACAACGAGCCATATTTCAGTGACACAGTGACGTCACAAGATACGTCATCTAGAGGTCGCTGTGTGACGTCAGTCGACCCACGCACGTCATCTGTCAAGATCCCATCTGAAACAATTATGCCTTTCAGACCCCTGCGTACCTGTGGCTAACTATTACCGCCCGGGTTCTTGTATTCATGTGAGCGCAGACGCGCAAATTCTTCTAAGGACAAAATAGCAGGTTAAGGACTTTGGTTCCTATCCCCTGATTCCCCCGCATTCCCGAAAGAGCATGATCACGCGAAGAATGCTTCAGCGGAACGCCCTGTGTTCGATCCTTGTGCGATGGAAGCTGAGACCATTTAAATTAATGCCCTTACCGCGGTGCACGCGCGGCCATGGGAGAGTGAGCCGTCGCGCCCGGAATCGACTGCATTCTCCTTCCTCGCGCCCCGACGTCCCACCCGCAACTTTGTAATTCACGTGCCATGAGTTAGGGCAGTTAAACCCCGCTCCCAAAAATAAGGTCCACACTGAGAAGCATAACCCTCCCACCTCGCTCGCAACCTCTCTTGAATTTATCCATTTGTTTATTTATTCGTTTACTTATTTACTTATTTATTTACCTTCTCGAACATTTTTTTTATTTGCTCATTTATCTTTGTTTCGCTCGTCGGCAAAGTGCCCCACGTCCGGCAGCCGAACAGCGCCGCCCCTTCGTCTGTTCAACCATAAGTTGTCTTGATTACACTTTTTAATGTCTGATTAATTTGATTCTCATACGCCCTAGACGCTCGGTCCCAAGCAAAAACTTCCAATTTTTTGGGTCTTCTTCTCCGATTTCCGTTATTTTTCCTTCATCGTCTAGGTCAACAGCTTTTTTGGGCCCATAATTCATAAACCCAGCAAGTCGATTTCATTCCGATTTCGCTAACTTCGGAGCTATGCCGTCGGCATGTCGATGTCGTCGCAGCTGATGAAATATGCTCCCGTACTTCCTAGGGAGCTTACTAGCAGCCCCTCCAGCACACGGCACCAGTTCGGCGGGCGTCGTTGCACGTGCAATTTTCACACGCGGAAACTCATTTCTGTAGGTGGTGAGGGTGAGCACGTTGCACTTGTTCGGGTGTGCTCTTTGTCAATTGCCCTCGTTTTATGAAACGCCTAAGCCTACGCGAAAGTGCACAGATAATGTGTGATAGCCGACCCATTCATTAGAAACTTTAAAAAGTTCTTTCATGTGAATAACGCTCAGATGTCCGGTGTGATGCCCTACCGGTTTTAGGAAACGTCCAGCATCTCTGCTAGCATGCAACAATGCGGTGGCAAGTATTTCGGATAGACATTTGACGTGCAGGTTTAGTGCCAAGTGTACTACTTGAGCTGAAAGGACTGTATTTTTTACTAAATTCTGGAAAGTAATAAGAACAACTCTGATTGTGTAGTTTAATTGACATAAATCTCCGAGTATCGCCTTTTGTCGCTGGTTCATTTGGTATTAGTGGAGGCAATTATGTGGTACTTAAAGGCACAGTATGCGCTTGTGGCGTGGGCGGAGTCGAACCATTGTACCTTTCTCCTTGGCACATACCCGTCCTCACCTGATTGCAAGCAAGGGCGGAATAATATGAAGAATAATGAGGTGGTGTTGTGCGTAGGCCGACACTAAAATCGCTCCAAGCGCCCCAAGGTAGTTAAATGCATGGCGCAACCCAATGGTATTGGGTGAACGCCAAAACTTCTGACTTTTGACCTACGGGATGACGCCAAACAATGCCGTTCTGATTCACTTTTATATCACCACTGCTTACATATTCCATTGAACAGAGTCCATCGCGTATCCTCTGCCATGATTGTGCACGCTTATTGATAAAACCGCCAAGTGTCGCCTTTTGTCGCTGGTTCGCACAATTTTGATATACGTGGAGGCACTTGTGTAACACCTGAAGTCACCGTTCCCGCTTGTTGTGTGGGCGGAGACAGCCAACCATTTGTGCCTTCCGCATGGGACGCCCTTGCTTTTAACCAGGTAAGGACTAGGGCTGTGCCAAGGGAGAAAGCACTATGGCTCGGCTCCGCCGATGGGGTGGAATGTGTCTACGAATAACAACTACTGTGTTGTCTAACAACTGTTTTTTACTGAATAGCGCCGTATCGTACTAGATTGTATATTTTCCTTATTTGTATGGTTCAATTTTGACATCCAGAGTGCAACCCGACGTGTTTCAGGTAGCGTTTGTACGTCCTCGTACCCATACGTGTACACTGGAGGAGCTAATCGTGCCAATTCTCGTCGCTATTCACATCGGTATCAACGATTTGTTGCGATTCGTGCACTTTTCGCTGGCCACGATCGCCTCGTTAATTGAGCGTCAAGCGGCGTCGAACTCGTGGTCAAGGCGCTGCCTTGTGCAGCGCCTTTGGGCACTGAGCCAAAATGCTCTACAGTCATGTGACGTTACTTATGCTACGAGTAGTCGATGTGGTCGCCAAAACCACCGTCCAACAATCAGCTCGTATGCTGGTTGCCGAAATACCAGGAGAGATTCAGGTCAGTCCTGGTATTTTTGGGAATTTGTTTTTTTCTGTGCAACCTCATCGTTTTACGCATTTTTCAAGTTCTAGTACATGAATTCCGCCTTGATCCTTCCTAGATACCAATTGTTTCCAATTCTGTCGCTCAGTGTAGTGTAATAACGCTTATTGTCGCTAAGGGTGCGTTTATAGACGGCGACGCGGCAAGCGATCACCATTGCAAACTGATCAGCCGAACTGGCTCCTCAGCTGTTCCGGAAAGAGTCTCGCTCCATCGCCTGTGTCGCTGTTCGCCGACTATGAACGCGCCCTAGTTATCGCCTGCTCTCACTCGATTTCGCTCGAAATCGCTCACAGTCCTTTAGTATTTCTAATGCTGAAAATTTTTTACGAAATTCATTCTCCTCTAATCTTGTACTAGAGCGCTTTTTTCTATGATTTGGTGGTTCACTAGGTTATTCTACGAAGAGACCAAGTCCGCTCCAAATTTTCGGGCATTTATTGATCGTTTGGGATTTTGAGAGTGGTTAGCATTTTCAGAAAAGTCTTTTAAGTAGCTTATGGCCATTTGCCAGGTTCCTTAAGATCGTCAAGACTCCCTTATGGAACGCTTCTTGAAACTTCTATCGGCAGTACCCCAAAATATACATATATTTTTTTTCTTTTTCATATTATGGCTTTTTCTATACCTTGAATAATAGTAGTACATTAAGGGTCTAGCACCTTGATAATAGAGAGTGCTAAAGAGTGCTGAGTTTAGCGTTGTGATGGAAATCTTGATTGATGGTTTGGCATCTCATGTTGCCGATGAATGCATTATTGAGTGGTGACAATGGCTGGATAATTGCCGACGGCTTCAGTTACGACGAACTTCCATTGGGGAGATGGGAGCATGGAGAGGGGCCGACATGAGGAAACGGGACGAGTTTTGTCTTAACACTTGCTTTAGGTCGCGCTTTTTAAACTCCCATTTCCATGTTTTTCAGGCATTCAATGAATAAACGATTACCAGAGCTAAATATAAGGTCTTGGGAAAAAAACTCTTATCCCGGAAATTCATGACCCAGATTGCTCAATTTTTCCCACTTTTCTACCACCTCAGTTATCATTGGAGGTGTTACCAAATCATAAGTCATGCTCAAGTGCTATCCTATTCTGTCGTAAAATATAAGAGCGGGCGCAGACGGGACAGCGGGCATTTGCTTTCGCTGCGCTTCGCTAGTTTTACAAGCGACGGTACAGCAGGTCGTGCATAGTGTGAAGTGTTGTGTAGATATGCCCCCCCCCCCTCTCGAGGGGAGCGCCGGGGCTCGGGTACGACCCCCCCCCTTTCCCCCGTGACAACCACCTACCAGTTTTCCACATTTCACTTGTTTTCACCCAAAGATTAAGATCGAGCGGTGGTTTGCGGGTGGGGCGAGACCGGGGGAGGGAAAAAGATTATGCTAAAACTAGGTAAAGGAATGAAACAGAGGAGACGCCCACAGGCCTCTGAGAAATCGTGCCTCACGTCCTTTTCCTTAACCGACGGCAAGCTCTCCCTGACCTCGTACTCTTTCTATCCTCCCGGCGGCGGGACAAGTTGTCGCCCGACATCGAGCCCGCTGATTCTATCTCCCCACTTATGTCCTATTCGCAAGATATAATTCTTGCTGCTTGCCTCACACTCGAGCGCAGGAGCGAGCAGTGGGCCTGGCGGCGGCCCCGCGGCGGGCGCCACTGGCTCCGACCGGGCCGCTAGCGCGCGCCGTCTCGCGGGGCGCTGGCTATCCTCCCACATCAGACTACACCACTGCCAATAAACCTAGGCGGCGCGCACCGACCCTGGGACTGGGTGGGCCGCCACCAACCCGCTCCCCCCCACCTACAGCCCCCCATGCCCTCCCACCCGCGCGCCCCCATCCGCTGGGCCCGTTCGGGCCCGGCGCAGGGTCGGGCCTGCCGTCGCCGGCGCGAGCGCGGAGGGCTGATGCACGGACGCGGCGTCGTGGGGCGACGCAGGACGCCGCAACAAAACTCACCCGCGCGTCACCATCACACACGCTCTGGTTACCTAACCCTCGCTGCCCCATTCGGCGCGCTTAAACTAAGATTGCGCTATGTCCCCCCTAACCGTCGGCCCAGCCGGCGCAGGTGCCTGATCAGGGCCAAGCGCCAGCCTATCACCGGACCCCCACCCCGTCTCAGCCCAGCAGGGACACCACGACCTACGCCTATTGTTTTCACCACAACGGATGCCTGCAGGTACCCTGTTTACAAGCCTCACTATGGGTGACCCGCTGTGCGCGATGATCTTGATGCAAGTGGGAGCAAAGTTGGTCGCAGCTTAACACGGGTGAAACCTGCATTTCTGTAGACTCAGTCGAAACAGCTCCCTAAAATGGCTCGGCACGTGATGGAAACAGAAACGGTGCAAAATGCCACCCCCCCCCCGTCGCCGAACTGCCCCTGAAGAAGGCTGCAATGCTAATAGTTTCTTAGGAATATGCCCTGTGAAATGCGCTGGACTTCGCTGATCTTCTCTTGACGACTCAGCTGGGAGTGTTGGGTTTTCTGTAAATCTAGAAATTTTCTTGCTATTCGAAATTCTTTCCCAATGGTTATTACTCTTATTTAGTCCGCTCTCCAGCGATTCTTGCGGCTTCAGATGCTCAATGAGTGGTGGGAAAGGGGCCGGCGCTCCCAATACCTTAGCCCCGCAGAAACGCCCCGACCGGCTCTAGTGTTAACGATCGTAACTTTCATGCGAATTTCCTGTAACGCATAAGTAAAGTAACAGTTCTTGAAAAATGGCCTAAACTTGGTTTGCTGGGGCAGGGGTAACCCAATGTTCTCTCGACCATTCGGCGCCCTAGTAGGACCTTCAAAGGAACATCACCAGGAGATATTGCAAAATCACCAATCTCCGAGACACTGTGTCACAAGTTCTGTAATTGTGTGTAAAAACTCACACAAACTCACCACAAAATTCGTGTACAGTTGGGCCAACACCTCTGCTGTTCGTATCACTACAATAAACTGTGGTGTTAGGATGTTACGAAAAAATCCATTCATCTGTTTTGGTTTGCCAGAAATCGAGCAATTGTCGATTTTTGCTAATCAATGCCACTCGATTGTCGATTTCTTTAATTTTTCCATGCCAGGGAGCGCATTATTTCTAGTCATGTTCTTCTGAGTCCACCTTAGGTCAGTTTGCCCAAGGCCCAAACTAGTCGTTGGAAGGAGATGGTCTTTTGAAAGTCGAGAAATTGCGCTCTTCCTTAGAATAATGCTCACCCGCCTCCACCATAATAGTGGTGCACATGTGCCAAAATCGCCGCAATGCGCTAGCAATTACCTACCGTACTTTGCAGCAATTTGTCTCCCACATGTATCGGTTAAGTCTACTGTCATCTACCAAGTAACGCGGAGCTGGCTCTTCCTCGTCGCATCGCCTGATGAGTTCACTTGCGCCCTCTTGAGAAAGCAATTCAGTTTTTCATATCACATGAACGCATCTAATTGTTAGCGGCTCGGGAATTGAATCAACGGCAGCGCGTTTCGGCTGTGAACTGCGACGAATAAGCGTTTCAAAGCTGGCATGAGCGCAAGCGGTAGAAACTGTCCTCGCGCCCATCGAAGGGGTTCAGCTTCTTCATTTTCTCTTCTATGAACATTCAACTGCGGGACGCTCCAGGTCGGTGCTCATTCTCCTTCCCAGGAGGGACTGAGCCATTTTCTCCAAATGCGAAATTTTCTCAAAATGCAAATAGAAATATTAAGCTCTTCTCTAAAGCAAAAATTCAAGATCCACAACAATTTGGACACATTTCTTTTTTCAACATGGACTTGTTCAGAGGTGCCATAGTAGTACCTTATAACAGCCATACGCTCCACCACGGAGCGTACTCTATCGGAGGAATTCCACACCTGTATAGTGGGAGGTTCGTAATTGCCCGCTCCAGAAAAATGTTTCTTTGGTTATCCTGTTATTCTCCACAAGCATTGTCCCGCCTCGCCCTATATCACCCGATCTCTTTTTTTGGCAACTCGGCCAGCTTTGCCCGGCCTCAGTACTGAAGGCTCAGAAGTTTGTTGAATAGAAAAAAACTCCAGTAAAAGGGACCAGGAAAGTGTTAGGCAGGTGGGGAACCAGAGGAGAAAATTTGAGAGTGAGTTTCCCCAGCAGCAAGAAGTGAGCTGTTGCCTGTCCAGGGATCAAACCACATTCCAAGGACTCGAACAGCTCTCCGTCCGCTCCGATCGAGCTTTCTATCCTTCCGACACAGGGCACGCTATCGTTGTGAAAAACCACAAAAGGGGGGGGGTAACCCCGTGGAGAGGAGTCGTAACTTGCTACGAAAAATTTTTTGAAAATAGTATTTCTTCTTGTTTCACCACACTATATGGGGGAGGGGTCGTATTTGGTCGTAAATGCTCGCTGTTCGGAGTGGGAGCCCACGGACGTCGTATATGGTCCTTTGAGCAGGAGAATCTCGCCGGTGCGGAGGCGTTCCGCGCGGCGACAAAAAATTCTTTCGCATGTGTTGACTCTTTCACGGTTGTTACTCGTTCCCGCTGTACCCCCTCGCCTGCCTCCACAGGCGAATTTTGAGGGAGGACTACTCGAAGCTTTTTCGCGCGGGATAATCGCCCCGGGAAGTAACGTGGCATACCCTAGCGTTCGTAGGTATGAGTCTGGTGGAGATTTCTATGGAAAATGGCAGCGCCTAGGATGGGAGGTACGGGGGGGGCCGCTATCAGCGAGATGGAATGTACCAGGGCTATGCTCGTATTCTGCCACAAAATATGATCCACTACGGCGATGGGCGTGCCCTCGCCTCTGCAGCATCAATTTGGCTACCTAGACTGCCTGCGTCGCGCCTGGGGTTGGATAAAACACCTAAAGACATCGCCTGGCCCTATCTCCCTTCCCCTATGCCCCTTCATCTTCCAAGTCACTGTGCATGCTGACTAGTCTGCGAACCTGAATGGCAAGGAATCCTCTCCATCATCTTTTTGGCCCCGTCTCGCGTTGCGACACGTTACCTAGTCATATGGAACTAACGGACGTGGAGCTTCTCCCCGGGGTTTTTGAGCGAGGCATTCGGTCGCCTCTACGAGGTGGCGCTCCCCCCCCCCCTCCGTCTCGTACCTTAGATGGGTAAGACCAATTACTCTGATGACTTCAAGCGCACTGCGCATAATGATATAAATACATTAAAGTCGATTACCAAAAGTATGCTTTTACCAATGACCATAGCGCACAATGTACGCTTGGAATTGCACATATTCCCCCAGAACTCCAGTCCATGTTTAATCACCAATCCCTGGATTTTGGGGGTGAGACCAATTTCCAACTACCTTGGCCCCTACTGGCCATCATGTTGCACCGACCTACTAAGGACCCAACATGGTTGCTATTAGTATCGTCAAATAGCCCTCTATAATCGCCTGATTGAGACAGTTCTAACGGCTCGTGCTGCGCCCCGTCCTATACGAATGCGGGCAGGACCGCAGACAGGAAATTCTTAGTTCTTCTGCGCTGTTGAATCAGCGCTCTCCAAATTCGAATTGCGGAAAGGATTTCCCCAATCAACACATACGCCGCCTCCTTCACCGATTTCTTGCCATGCCAATCGCGCGGGATGAGAGAGGAGTTCCTGCCGGAGGTTTATTTTTGGGAAATGGGGCTTCTCACGATGACAGGACAATTGCTCTGCCTATCTGCATGTTATCTCTACCCTCAACTTAGGACGAGGAATCCTCATGTGACATCCTCACATTAAACCTGTTGAATTACCTTTACCTTCGAGCTCGTAACAGGTAACGGACCAAAACAGCATCTGCGCCATGATTTACTTCGGTAATTTTTGGCCATGTCCCCTCCTATTCCTGAGTGAAGAGGCATGTATGATCAGGTTAACGAGAATCAATCTCCATGGAGGATGTTTTCTCTGAGAATCTTGTCCATGTTTTCCTGGTACGTCAGCTATACAAGTATGGCTCTTCATCCCCTTCAAATCACATTGACGCCTAATCCTCTTATTAATCGAATATACGCTTCTATAGTGTTTGATTGAGTTTGGGATGGCGACGAAGAAGGCGCGGAAAGCGAGGATGAAGTGAGGCGAGGACGATGCGCCAGTCGAAAACCTCATCACCGCCCGCTTGCAGTTGAAATTCTTCGAAAGGCAGTGGAAAATGGGGAAAGAGAAGAGAGAGAGGGAGAGCACGCAGACAAATCAAAAAAAGACCCTCAACAGGTTTTCGAAACAAATTTCATTACATGGTCGATTTCGCATGCACACCGCGCATGACTTGCAACGAACCATGAATAATACCAGGTAAGGCGCAGCTCAGCTTGGAGGGGCATTTTGCTGGTTCCCATAAATCACTGCCGATGCCTCCTGCGAAGACCTGAAAAATCCTGTGAATCCGTGCATTAGCACGAAATTGGTTCCATTCGACAGGAGTCTACAGGTCTTACCAAGGTTAGAAGTGTAAGTCAGCAGAACTAGCAAAAGAAAGCAGCGAAGTGCAAAATGCCCATCTCAAGCCAAACAGCGCCTCAGAATGGATTTCACAATGGCATGGTGCGTCCTGTTTCCCTTGGCAGCTATGGTGCCATCTGAACTCTGCGCCCAGACCACGACTTCAGGGCCCATCTCTCGTAAGAGTTAGCGTTTCCAAACAGGTTCGGTACCCTGTAAGTAAAATGGAAGGCTTGGTTGGTGCTGCCAAATGTCTCTGCGACGCTCCACGCAGCGGAAGGCGATTTTTCAATAGTGTTTGTAGTTTTTGAACCGATGGCGGTCCATGCGGAGGGGAGCGAAAGGAGGAAGTGGAAAATGGGCTCAGGGTTCCGGTCCTAAGCGGTATGTTATCCCCGTTAGGGCACTTCCTCCCCCACGATACGACCTCTCCTCATCTGCCCGCGTTGGGAATCCACTAATACCCGGCAAATACGAAGTGCCTTGTCTCCTCCCTGGGTTCTGTGTGGGACTCCTTGTTGAAACTGCAGGTCCATATGGGATCGTCAATGTATTTCCAGGGACTTCCTGGGTTCTCAGATTTTCTACACGTTCTTTTCTGCCAAAGTTCACCTTTTGAAATATTACTGGAACCATGTGGCACATTTGCAGAGCAGCTGTGAAGTTTAGTGATCAGACGTGCGGCTGGAGACCCCCTTGTCGCAAATGAGATAGCGGCAAATCCCGCGGGAAGTGCGGCGACAGACTTGTGCTATGCTTCGATTATGTTCCCCAAACTCATCGACACCAAAGAACGTCGCCTCGGGGTCGAATTGGACATCCCTAGTCAGAACCTTTTATCCTTTAGCCAAGTAAATGGGGATTTTAGAATTTGCCAAAAAAGGGCAGGTCGTACGTTGGGGATCTTTAGCGACGGAAAAGGTGTTTTGCCGTAAGTGCTCTATATTCCTCGTCCGCGTCGCCACTTGGCATTAGCTTTTTGGGGTAGAAATGAATTTTGAGAAGAAAACACCGTAAATGAGTTTGTAGTATGGTGGACGGGGAGGGAGATGGCGCAGTTTGCCGACGGGGAAGTGTGGGGGGGGGGTGGTGCATCTTGCACTACTTCCATCCACGTGTCGAGCCATCTAGAGAGCCATTCCGTGAGCTCGCATGAGTTCGCAGGTCCTAACAGTGACCAGACGAGCTTCCTCCTGTACCCCCAACTGTTGGCGCTGTTCGGCGACGGAGGGGGGGGGTGCATTTCCACCTTTCGACTGCTGCACGTAGTTCGCGTTTTCAGTTTTACGGCTGGTGAAAACTAGAGAATCTCTTGTGAAGCTGGAGGTAGGTGTCGTTGTAGATAACATGCTAACCGCCTGTCACTCTTGCTAGCCTCATGAAAATACTCTCTGGTCCCAGCAAGTGCAAAATGCCCCCCCCCTCCCTCAGTCGCCCGACTGCGTCCACAAGTTCACAGACGTGGATGAGACGTGTGAAACCTATGAAGCCAAAGTTTGTGGGACCACTTGTCAATTCTTATGAAGAATACTGGTCAACTCTTAAGACAATGAAATACTGTACAAGTACAATTTACCTGTTTTGATGGTCGACGAGCTCGCTCCAGCTTCACGGAAGTTTCCAGGTTTCACCTGAGTGAGACTTGTAAACCGGAAGTAGTGAAACAGCCAAAGTGCAAAATGCCCATTCCCGTCGCCGAACTACACGGGGGAGGGATCGTACCAAACGAGGAAAATCTGAGGAGGAGCGATCGGATTTTGCAAAAATTTTGCCGAACGTTAGGATGTCTCCTGGGTCCGGCGCCCAGAGGACCCGCGGGGAAAGAAAAACGCTCTATGCGCCAGCTTTTGATTCTATGACATGGACCATGAAGTTGCTTTAGTTTATAGCAGTGGAAACTTTGGGCACAGGTTTTTATTAGATACCGTAATGATAACTGGTGATAGTGAGGTATTATTGAGTAATATTATCGAGGATATCAAGCAAGCTCTCGAGCTTCGGAAAGTTTCATCATTCACTGCTCGGTATTATTTATTAGTTATTTGTTCATCT
The DNA here is from genome assembly GCA_036418165.1 of Cooperia oncophora. NCBI lineage: Eukaryota > Metazoa > Nematoda > Chromadorea > Rhabditida > Trichostrongylidae > Cooperia > Cooperia oncophora. The sequence continues at coordinate 801 of MU931937.1, read as the reverse complement.
TTCCTGCTACTTTAGTACTACATCAGATCATTACTGCTGTTATTATTACTACTACATTATCTACTATTACTTATTATTATAACCTGTGCTTATTATTACCACCAATATTTAAAACGTGTTTATTGCAAACTGCTATCAATAAGTACTCACTATTATCACTTTTACCTGTTATCATATCACTATTAGAATAATATTTAACATTTATCGGCGCTGATAATCTGGAAGGGGGGGGGGGGTACTTCAAGTGCTTCGTCAGTGAATAAAATCCTGTAAACTGTGTATACATGTGGATACCTGACAACCCTGTGAACACTCTGTAAGCCTTGTCATCACCTGTCATGCGCCCTGTAAACTCCAGTCAAACTTGACAAAATGATGGGGCGTATCAAGAGGGTTTGGTTTGGGGGCGCCGGCCTTCTTTTTCTATTTTTCTTGACAAGACTGTATTGTTCCTATCAGTCGTTTCCAACCACTTGTTGCCACAACAACAACTGATGGCGGACAGGTTGGCGCGGCGCCAAACACAGCACACGCCCCCCCCCTCCGCAGTGAACAAGGCTGTACAGTTTACAGGACCTGACAAAACTTTTATGCTGACATGATTGCCCGGGAGCTTACAGACATGCCTCTCCAAAAGTTACATATTAGCGCCCATTTCTCTTTTCCTACCTGTTGTTGATTATTCTTACATTATTATCGCATGCATATAATTAATTATTTTTTATTATTGCATTATTCTCGAGATAATGCTTGACCGTTATTTACTGCTGCTTCTTACTATTTTTTATTACATCTTTATTA
>MU931936.1:0-15167 GCA_036418165.1 Cooperia oncophora | reverse complement strand
CAATGGCAGTCTCACGACACGGTCAATGGAGGCCGGCATGGGCCCTATAGGGCGCCGATGGGCCTAAAACATAAGCGCCGTGTCTGCTTGCTATTTTTCAATTTTTAAAGCCAGATCATCCTCCAATCTACCATTTTGCGGGTCTGAAGGAAAAACCATGGAAAGTCGGCAAAATTTTTTCCTCAAAGCGAAGCGAATCGACCACTCTCCACTAAGCGACCAAATACGACCCTCGGCACAGTTCGGCAAAGGGGGCGTTGTGTACTTTATGCTCCATCAGTTCCGGTTTGCATACTTGATGAAACCTGTGAACTCCTGTGAGCTGGAGCAAGCTCATCGACCCACAGTATTGAAACCTGTCAACCCAAAAGGGTCGATACGTCGATGGGAAGTAGCAGAAGTACAAAATGGCCCTCCCCCTCCCTCGTTGCCAAACTGCGCCCGACCCCCTCTTTGGCACGTTCACATGCCCTGACCTTTATGATTAGCGCAGACATGGCCCGTAAACTTTTTTGCGTATTCCCGGGCTAGAAACTTTCGAAATGTTTTCAATCCAATTAGAATGTGCAAAGTTGGGCTTGCAGCGCCATTGTTCTAGTAGTTGCAAAGCTTATGCAGTGGCAGTCTCTTGGATGCTTCAATGTTTTCAGGCCTCGCGCCAAATAACAAAGGCCTGCACATGCAGCTAGATCTTACTAGCATTCAGAGACGTGAAATTCGATTCTTCATCCGTCTAAGATTTCACTATACAGCATGCATTGCATTGTTGTGTTTTTAGCTGCTTCAGTTCGTTTAGGCAGAATAGCTTCGTATTTTTGGATCCATTGCCGCTTACTGGGCCTCTCCTCAAGCTCGTGCGCCATTGTATAGTCTTGAAGATAAGCTGAAGAGCTTTGGAAAGAAGAAACTTCAACATCAATAGTAAAAAAAAACTTGAAAATTGAGCTGCTCCCAAGAATCTCAACTGAATGTTTAGAGGCTCAAGAAAAATTTCGACTCGAAATTAGTACACTTTGGCTGGCGCACGAACTTTGCTGAAAATCTAACAAACAGTTCTCGGTGCTGTCTCTGTCCACCTCCGACTGAACAGTCTTCGCAATTTTTTTCTTAATTCGCCCCTCATGACACCACCCTGACTGACGATGTCGACCATGTATATGAGCCATGGATTCCAGTACTAGTCCTATCAAGAGGTTGGCAGTTGTGTGAATTATGGGCTTTGAGATCTGTTAAGTGCAGCCGTGTTTATGTCCGATTGGCTGTGATTGGCCTTCTCAAGCATCTCGCGGAACATTTCGTGCTTAGTGCTGTCTGGACGACGCTGTTGAGCTGTCTTTCGAGTCGCTAGTTTCCTTTGGCTCAGCAGTCAGGCTTTGAGTAAGCTTAGTTGCTGGATTTCAAGCTTGGCTCGGCGTAATGGGTGCACTGCATGCTGCACTACTGGAAAGGCTGAGATTAAGCCTGACAATTAGATTGCGGTGGTCAGTGACTTCCATACCACGTCACCTCCACCACCCCCCCCCTGCTTTGAAACCTCCTGGATTTCTATTGAGTTTAGCGTTTTTTCTTTTTGTGACTCCTTGTGACACCTCAACTTGCTCCCTCTCCTTTGTTCCATCGATCATTATGAAGCTTTGTCATGTGCAAGTTGTTATGTTCAGCTTTATGCTGTGGTCTTCCTTATGTCACGTAGCTTGTTCTGCCTCCAGCCAGCCTCTTCCAAGACGCTGTAAATACCGTAAGCAGCCTTTTTACTCCCGCTTTGGGTCGCGGTACCGTTACTGAATCATGCTGAACTTCATTTTTCGATATTACCGCCAGTTAGGGAGGAAAACTTTGATGCAGAGTTCCTCACTTTTGCACGATGTTATTTTGTGGTGCCCTCTTCTGTGGTCTATGCTTAGGATTTTGTTCTTTATTTTTTTAAATCAATGTTTCGCTTTTTCTAGATCATTTCAATGGAATCGTCATGTATAGCGACGTGTGCTATGGTAAAAAGGGGCAAGAAGAGAAAGAATTTCAAGCTTTCGTCGATAAAGGGGTTTCAACAATAATGAGGCTACTTTGTGGCATCCCGAATGAACTTTCTATGTGGTTATTCCCACAGGAGTTGTCTACCCAAGACAGCTGGATGTGCTCACTTCAGTAATTCTTTCAAGTGTTTGTCGGTTTGGCGAGCGTTCTCTCAGAAATTGTCGTGGGCAGTTTTTTGCCGCTCAGTTGTTTTGTAAGCTGGTGCACAATTCTAACTAGCCACTCGAAAGACCTCCAGTTTGGGAGCATTGCGTAAGGAAACAGCTAGGCCGTAAAGAGCTTCGTCCACAACAAATTTTTCTGAGCTACGTGACATAAGAAAGACCACAGCATAAAGCTGAACATAACAACTTGCACATGACAAAGCTTCATAATGATCGATGAAACAAAGGAGAGGGAGCAAGATGAGGTGTCACAAGATCACAAAAAGAATAAACCGCTAAAACTCAATAAAAATCCAGGAGTTTCAAAGCAGGGGGGTGGTGAGAGACGTGTGGAAGCACTGACCACCAGCAATTAACTGTTCAGGTAATCTCACCTTTCCAGTAGTGCAGCATGCAGTTCGACCCATTACGAGCAAGCTTGAAATTCCAGCCAACTAACTAGTCAAAGCCTGACTGCTGAGCCAAAGAAAACTAGCGACTCGAAAGACAGCTCAACAGCGTCGTCCAGACAGCACTAAGCACGAAATGTTCCGCGAGATGCTGAGGAAGGATCCACACAAATCGCGCATAAACACCGCGCACTAACAGATCTCAAAGCCATAATTCACACAACTGCCAACCTCGTATAGATTATACTGGAATCCATGCTCATATTACATGTCAATCTTCAGTCAGCGTTGTCATGAGGCGAATCAAGAAAAAAAATGCGAGACTCAGGACCTCAGACCAAAGACCCACAAATGAAATCGCAAGAGGAGTTGTGGTCATTAACGCGTGAGCTCGCAGCTTTCTCACCTCTGCAAGTTTGACCTACGAGACAGTCGAGCGAAGTCGACCAGTGATCTTCTCCACGCTGAGCCTCTACATGGTGATCGTCCCTTGCGTCACGCGTCAAGATCAAGCTTAAGCCAGCTCCGCCTAGACGATACTTTGGTGATTTACTCGCGTGTGTGGATAATCGTCTTGATATTTCGTTGAAATGTTGAGCCGATTCAGGTCTCGAAATGTTTTTTGACCATTTCAGGCTCTGACGAAGGCGAAGACGCCGAAACGTAGGCCTTCAATAAAGTTGCTCAATCTTGGAAAGGCTAGAAGAAATACAAGAACTTATACACATGTCAGGCTTTTCATGAAGTCGAACTATGATATGCGAGACTTCAGCGAGGTGACAGAGACAGCACCAAGAAGTTGTTAATTTTCAGAACAAATTCGTGCCGCCGGGCCCGCGCAACCCAAAGTGTACTGAAATTTTGAGCTCGAAATTTTCTTGAGCCTTCTAAACATTCAGTTGAGATTCTTGGGAGCAGCTCAATTTTCAAAGTTTTTTTTACTATTGATGTTGAAGTTTATTCTTCTCCAAAGCTCTTCAGCTGATCTTCAAGACTATACAATAAAGCGCAGAGCTATGAAGCCATAAGCGCAATGCATCCAAAAATACAGCTTATTCTGCCCAAAAACGAACTGAAGCAGCTAAAACACATACAATGCCAATGGCATGCTGTATAGTAATTTAGACGGATGAGAATCGAATTCACGTCTCTGAATGTAGAAGCCTAGCCTGCATGTCAGCCTTTGTTATTTGGCCGAGCCTAAAAACATGGAAGCCATCTAAGAGACTCCACGCATAAGCTGCAACTAGATATAACATCGCGCGCAATCCCTACTCTGCACATCTAATTGGATGAAAAACATATTCGAAATCTAGCCGCGGAATACGCCAAAAAAGTTACGGTCATTCTGCCGCTATATCATAAAATCAGGCATTGCAAAAAAAAATAACACCCCCATGCAAAGAGGGCGGTCGCATTTGCAACGAGCAGGAGGGCTTCTTCTACGTTGCCCCTACTTCCATCGACGTATCGACCCTTTAGTACAGTTTCAATCCCTGGGTCATGAGCTTCCCAGCTTCACAGGAGTTCACAGGTTCATCAAGTAGCCAAAAACGGAACTGATGGATCATAAAGTACACATGCCCTTGCCGAACTGCTGCGCAGGCGGTCGTATTTGTCCTTAGTGCAGATGCGTCGTATCGCTTTCTTTGAGGAAAAATATTTTTGCTGACATTCCATGCCTTTTTTCCTACCCGCAAATGCGTAGATTGAGAAATGGAGAAGGAATAGCCGTGCGAGAGTCAGCGAAATTCTTAGGAAGGGGAGCATATTTGCGCAAAACCTCCCTCTAACGGTAGAACGTGCCTTCTAAAAACCGAGGAAGTCGGAAATTCTTATTTCATCACTGGAAATAAGAGAGTTATAACATCAACATACGGACCACCCGGCTGCCGCCGGATGCTCGTCCTTCTGTTACAGGCGTGCCGGTCGACTTGCTTTGCCAGCACCCTTATCTTGGCGAGATAAATAAAGCTAGATGGCAAAACGATGCAGTTCATTTTGTTAATAAAACGCAGGGAAATGAGTTCAAAATAGCTCAACATCAGTCGTTATAATCTCGACCCTGTTGCTGACTGAAGAGTTTCAATAAGGACCGCAGTTACGAGATCAGAATGGATAAAGTTGAATTATCAGAGAGCTGTTTAACACCCGCCGAAGAAGCAAACTACAGCTCAGGTGGCACTGAAAAGGAAATATTCACATTGCTTGTACGTGTGTCGCACGGAAAGCTCAAATATTATCACCGAAGGAGGTCACCAATCCCGACTGTTAGGTTCCCTCCTTATTTATTTTACTTAAAGCACGTTCTGCGGTCCTTATTGAATACTCTTCATCAGCAACAGGTCCACTATTATAACGACTGATGTTGAGCCGCGTTCTTAAACTCATTCCTGCTTTTATTAAAAAAATCATGACTGCCTATCGCTTGCACATCTAGCGCATTCTATCTCGTCCCAAGATAAGGTGCTGCAAAGCCAATTCGACCCGCAGCCGGCCTGTGAACAGAAGACGAGCATCCGCGCAGCCGGTCAGGCGTGTCCGTATTTTGTGTTATAACTCTCTTATTCCAGTGATTGATTGAAATAAAAATTCCGACTTCCCCGTTCTAAAAGCCACGTTCTACCGTTGGAGAGTTTCGAAATATCTCCCCCTCTCCCTCAAATTTCCTCCTCTCCACGCGCGCTATCCCTTCTCATCCCCTCCAATCTACCATTTGCGGGTAGAAAAAAACCATGGAAATCAGTCCAAATTTTTCCTCAAAGCAAAGCGAATACACACTCTCCACTAACCCAAATACGACCCTCGCCACATCGGCAAAGGGGGCATTGTGTACTTTATGCTCCATCAGTTCCGGTTTCATGCTTGATGAAACCTGTGAACTCCTGTGAAGCTGGAGCAAGCTCATTGACCACAGATGATTACCTGTCAACCGAAAAGGGTCGATACGTCGATGGATAGTAGAAATACTACAAATGCCCCCCCCTCCCCGTTGCCAAACTGCGCCCGACCCCCTCTTTGGCACGTGCACATGCCCTGACCTTTATGATTAGCGCAGACATGGCCCGTAAACTTTTTTGCGTATTCCCGGAGCTAGAAACTTTCGAATATGTTTTCAATAAATGGCAATAGTAGGGCTTGCAGCGCCATTGTTCTAGTAGTTGCAAAGCTTATGCAGTGGCAGTCTCTTGGATGCTTCAATGTTTTCAGGCATCGCGCCAAATAACAAAGGCTGCCACATGCGGCTAGACTTACTAGCATTCACAGACGTAAATTCGGATTTCCATCCGCGTCTAAATTTCACTATCAGCAGCATCATTGCTTGTGTTTTACGCTTTCATTCGTTTGGGCAAATAGCTTCGTATTTTTGATCATGTTTCCGTTAACTGGGCCTCTCCTTCAACTCGTGTCGCCTATTGTCTATAGTCTTGAAGATAAGCTGAAGAGCTTTGGAAAGAAGAATCAACATCAATAGTAAAAAAAAACTTGAAAATTGAGCTGCTCCCAAGAATCTCAACTGAATGTTTAGAGCCTCAGAAAAATTCGACATCAAAATTTGTACACTATTGGCTGACGCACGAACTTTGCTGAAAACTAACAAACATTTCTTCGTGCGTCTCTGTCCACTCACTGAACAGTCTTCTCCAAAGTCCAGTCCGACTTTCATTGCAACCGGACATGATGTATACAGTTCTTGTAATCGTCTAAGCCTCTTCCAAGATGAGAACTTTATTGAAGCGCCTACGTTCGGCGTTTTCTCCTTCGTCCAAGCCTGAAATGCCTCATAAAAACATTCAACTGCTCGCTCAAACATTTCAACAATACTCAAGACGATTTCCACATACCAGTAAATCACCCAACGGTATCGATCTAGGGCGGAACGCTGGCTTACCTTGATCTTGGACGCGTGACGCAGGGACGACCACCCTGTAGAGGCTCAAGTGAGTAAGATCACTTTGATGACTCCTCGACCTCTCGGTAGCGTCAAACTTCCAGGAGCGTCGAGAAAAGGCCCTGCGGCTCAACGCGTTATGACCACACACACTCTTTGCAGTTCATTGTCTTTTCCGAAGTCCTGACAGTCTTCCAATTTTTTCTTGATCGCCCTCATGACACCACCCTGACTGAAGATGTCGACCATGTATATGAGCCATGGATTCCAGTACTAGTCCTATCAAGAGGTTGGCAGTTGTGTGAATTATGGGCTTTGAGATCTGTTAAGTGCAGCCGACACTTTTATGTCGATTGCTGTGATTGCCTTCTCAGTCATCTCGCGGACACATTGCGTGCTTATGTGCTCTGCGACGACGCGTGAGCGTCTTTCGATTCGCTAGTTTCCTTTGGCTAGCATGTCAGGCTTGACTAAGCTTAGTTGCTGGATTTCAAGCTTGGCTCGGCGTAATGGGTGCACTGCATGCTGCACTACTGGAAAGGCTGAGATTAAGCCTGACAATTAGATTGCGGTGGTCAGTGACTTCCATACCACGTCACCTCCACCACCCCCCCCCTGCTTTAAACCTCTCTGCGATTTTATGAGTTTTAGCTTTTTCTTTTTGACTCCTTGTACACCTCACTTGCCTCCTCCCTTGTTCATCATCATTATATGAAGCTTTTCATTTAAGTTGTTTCCTTTATGCTTTGGCTTTCTTTTATGTCAACGTAGCTCATAAAATGTTGTGCGAACGCGTTCTGCCTCCAGCTAGCCTCTTCCAAGGCGCTGCTAAATACCGTAAGCACCTCTTACTCCGCTTGGTCCGGGTGTGGTCGTGGAACTGAACATGCCGAACTTCATTTCGATATTCCCCAGTTAGGGAGAAAATCTTATGCAGAGTGGCCCTCACATTTGTCGATTATTTGTGGTGCCCTCTTCCGTGGTCTATGCTCAGGATTTTGTTCTTTATTTTTTTAAAATCATTGTTTCGCTTTTTCTAGATCATTTCATGGAATCGTCATGTATAGCGACGTGCGCTTTGGTAAAAAGGGCAGGAAACAAGAATTCAAGCTTTTCAACAACGAGTTTTCAACAAATAGGCTACTGTGCATCCCGACATAACTTTCTGCTGTGTTATTCCCACAGGAGTTGTACCAAGACAGCTGGATGGTGCTCACTTCACAGATTCTTCAATCTTGTCGTGTTTGCCAGCTCCTCAGAAAATTGCGTGGACCATTTTTTGCCGCCTCATTTGTTTGTAAAGCTGTCGTGCACAATCCTTAACTAGCCATCGAAAGACTCCAGTTTGGAGCATTGCGTAAGAACAGCTACCGCTAAAGGGCTTAGGCGGCTCGTTTTTGTAGCGTTAGACTCCACGAGAGGCACGGCTGCCATTCTCGCCTCGCCGCGCGCGGCGGATTGCAACTAGTACAGAGCCAACATGTCCTCGACAATATCCCGCGCCCCTTACATAGTCTCTGCATCACCGAATCTGCCTGGATTTTTTCCATAATCAGAATGTTCAATGCTACGATAGTATTTTGAATAGCAGCTGTACTTATACGACGGGTTGTATTTCTTCAATAGGGCCTACTTTTACCATCTGGCCGAGAATCTTAACCCTTACAATATCTTACAATTGAGGCCAAAAGAAGGATTCACCCTGAAAAGAATTCTCGTAGATTCTAGTATCTCTAAATATTATTTCTATGTTAATGGGCGTTGTTTTATACTAGTAGTTGAATATCGGGCCCATTCCTTTCATAGCCTTCACACCTGCAAGTATAAAGCAGACGGTTGGAAATCTCATGAACTATGCAAATGCAAAAAATACATAGCGAAAGCATCGCGGAGAGCACCTCCGCGGCGGCGGCAGGCTGACCTCTCGTGGAGTCCTAACCGTTCCCCGCATTCGAAATGTTCACCGTACACATCCTACACTGCAGAAAGCCGACCAGATTTTGATCGTAATTTTTTTGCATCGATAGATTTGACTGAAATTTTGCACGCGCGCTTATATACGTCTTGGAACAGAGCCGCGTCCGCTTGGCAGAATCCTTGATGCCCGGGACACAGTGCGGTGTAAAAATCCTCAACAACGAATTCTTTCTGTCCACCGTGTATTTTGATCTTCTGAACCCTGGCCGTAGTTGAAAACACTAGTACCTAGGTGTGGCCTCGCCTAAACTAAGGTAGGCCCTCCGCCAGAAGCTGGCCGTCGAGGTGCTTCATATGTTTAGTGGATCAAATGAAACTCATGGGCTGAGCTGAGGATAAATTTACTCGAGAATAATATTTTTGATCACATTCTGAACTCATTTCCAACAGTTAAGGTAAATAGTGTTGAATTCTACTCTTTATTCCACAGGCATCTGCTTTTCTTCGTGATACTGTGGAAAGAACAACGAAAATCTGTTTCGATGTGCGATTGCTGACTCGTTAAGCACCTGAAAAAGGCTGTATATGATTGATGCAGTTCTAACTGTGCCATTTCTTCTTTCGATACTCATGGCATGAATCAAGTGTGTGTATCTTATTGAATGCAACAAACCTGAACCGCCATTGAACAATTGTTCTTGGTCGACTCTCATTTGCTGATCACAATTGTTATACTACCAATTATTTACAAGGGGGTACCATATTCTTCTTGGGGCGGCTTTCCTGACGCAGGGGCAGCACACTGACGAGGCTATGTTACTGCACAATATCCCCGCCTCCCGCGCAATGCTATCGCTCACGATGGCGACGCTGCCCTAAACGTATTTGCGGAACGGCAGTCAGTCTACAGGTGAATCTAACTTATTAGCACAGCACGTTCATACTCTGGACTCGGCTTTTTGGCCAAGACATCGCTTTTGGCGCCGCGAATTACTGTGCTCTCCCTTCTGCTAAGAAGCCCGTCGCTGAAGCTGATTTTCCAGAATGGCAGGTGGCATGTAACTTCCCCATGCTCAAACCCAAGTCTTCCAAAAATGCGAGTCGCGAAGCACGAACGCAATTGGCAAAGCGTTATACAATTGCACGCGAGTAAATGTCTCTGACCCTTCTTCTTCGGCGGTATGACATGATACAATGATAATTATGGATTTTCAGCTATTTCGTCGAGTAGATGAGAGACTATAATCGACAAGTGTAGGGTGAGGATAGTTTCTCCTTTGTATCAGCAGACCGTCATCCGAAAGTTCCTCAACTGTTTTCGCACTTGTCCCTCTAACAAACACGATTTACCTCGGCGGTTCGCACCATGGTTACTCGGCAGTTATTGGAGGTGGGAACCAGTTTGTTACGGGACTCGACTGCGACATGAAATCGAAAAGATATCTTTTGGAGGTCATTTGTTGCACAACCTCACCTCTTACGCGTCATATTCGATTTGTGAATTTTGGATGCGCTATTCAGGCAATTCTTCTTCCTATCTTTCTTTCTGTTTTTGTCAGTAATGTAGGAGCTGTACCTTGCTCAATACACCGCTCTGTTGGGGAGTTTCTTCAACAGTAAACACTCGGTTAAGGTGTCTAACAACGCGTTGTCGTTATACTGAAGGACGTGAATACAACCTCTCCCCTCCCATCTTCTTTCCCCTTTTCACGATTCCCTTTGACGATTCCCTTTGACTATTCCCTTCAACAGCATCGCGATGTGTGAAATGGTGGTCCCAGTGCGACCCCCTCCCTCAAGGGAGGGTTTTGTTACGACCCCCCCCCCCCCCTGCACCTACCTACCAATTTCCCACATTTTCCGGTTTTCCACCCAGAAACTTTCCGTCGAGCGGGTGGGAATATATAGTACTCATGAAACAGGAAAGATGAAAAATCAACAACTGGGAAAAAAATTTTTCCAGCACGGCAAATTTCTCCCAAGTGACACATACGCCCCCCCCTCTCCCAACGACCAAATACGCCCATCCCTCCTCCCTAGCGGAAAAGTATGTGTGTTTCACACAACGTGCTGTACCCTGCCTTTAATAATCTGCCTTTCCTCTTTCTGCCGTCATGTGGGGAGAGACAACTTCCTGATAAATCAAAAGAAGTAGCAGATTCGCTGAGCCGCCGACTTGATGGGAGGATAATAATACGTGGCGCCTAAATAGGGGGGCAGAAATCACAAACTCAAATGTCTTGGGCGCGACCGAAGCACGACCGCTCTCTGGATGTAGTACGCAGTCCCGTTCGTCAGGAGTGGCTAAATACGACTCCGTTGTGCTATACAAAAAGCTTTATGCACTGGTTACAACCCTTAAAGAGTTTTTCGTCCGTAGTTCAATCCTAACTCATTAGCCAACTTTGCGAAACATTCTTTCGGCATTTCTCACACTCGGGTGGCAGTTCAAAGAAAAGGAAATGAAGAATTCGAAGAATGATGGCATAATGTTTCTTTTTGCGCTTACTGGACGGCTTATCGCTAGTGCGTGCCAAAGTCTGTTTCATTCTGCATTTCGCTTAAACTACGCGTCGTAGGTAGCTCATTGACTCGAGCATAGTATCCATAGGGGTTACCATCACATGTACCCAATAATCAAAATAATAATCAGTATCCATCTTGATAAACCTCGTTCAAGTCACGATGGTCGAAGCTTGCAAATTCGACCATATTATCGTCTAGGTCGATCACTGACTAAAGGGGGTTTTTTTCCGATGGCAGAGCCGCGCGACGTGTGACGACCAGACAGTTTGTGTGAGTAACCGGCGTAACAAATTTTTATTCTTTCATCAAATAGCTTGTTTTTTTAATGTTCCGTCCGCACATTTGATTTTCTTCAACTTCTGATCTCTCCCCCTTTCTACTTGTCGCGAGAAACCTTTTCCACCGCTTACAATGAAACTTTTACCGAGACGCTCGGATAGATGCGCGAATTCTCGGACAGAATGACCACTGCGGCTTGAGGATAATTGCTGAGAAGTCCATAGAAGAAAGCATTCTTCTTCCCATAACAAGAAGCGCGCCGATTGGCGAGCGTTCTTGTGAGAAGACAATTTTCTCTCGTTGTCCTTCATTCCTTTTCTTCAAGTCACTGCTGCTGATGCATTCACTTCTAACCATAAGTGAAGGGAATTGCGAAGAAAAAGAATGAAAGTCGGTGATTTACAGATCTTTGAGGAGAGGAGTGTGAGCCGAGAGGCTCTTGAAAAATCTGCTCAAGTGGGTTTCCTGGAGGCAAACACTCCCGTGCGCTCAGGCCTGCATTGTGTGTGTGTCAAACCATAGTCGTACATATGCCTGTCCTTTGCGGCCCACTTTCTGTCTTAACTTGCCCCCCCCCCATTTTGGCTGCCGTATGACTGAAGGATTGCCGCTAGGGGATACTTGGTCGCTGAACGTTGGGATCGCATCTACCTCGTGGAGCAATTTCTAGAGTTTCTTTTATAGTTAGCTTTCTCGTTACTCGCGTCTATACACTTCCCCACACTTCCCCTCACCGCTCGATGGTGTTTTCAGAGAAAAAAAAACTGAAGAATATGGAGAAGTTCTGGCGAAATAAAGTACCAGAACAGCTGTAGGAAGTTGGGAGAGAAAGATGCTAGGTAAGGTGGGGAGGGGGGGGGGGGGGAGTCGTACCAGAGGAGCCAAAGGCAGGACGTACCCACTTCCCACAAATGTTCCGTAGTGTTCAGTGAAATATTGAGTGTCGTTAAGGCGTGTTACAGCTCCTTCCATCTTTGCGTTGAATCAGTTCCCTCTTTCCCTTCATCAGACGCATACTATTCGAAATTTAGTGCAGCGATGAGCGCAGTTCGACGACTGGACCTTGTGTAGGGGGAGGGGCATTTTTCACATCAGCTGCTCCACTAGTTCCGGTTTACGAGTCTCACTCTAATGAAACCTTTAACTTCTGTGAAGCTGGAGCAAGCTCGTCGAGCCACTATGGCCATACCTGTCAACAGTTGTGCATGAAATAACTCTCGAGATGGGAAGTAGCGAAAGTGAAGAATGCCCCCTCCGTCGTCGACGAACTGGTCCAGGCGATGTCTTCTGTGCATGCCATAGTCCATAACCAGAATTTCACAGTGTTGCTCTTGAAAAATGTAGCTGACTGTTAAATGTTCCTGATTCGCCACACTCCCATCGTTGGCTGCCGACATCGTCCTTTTTTCGCTTCGGTTAGTTGATGGTGTGCGTTAGCCGTGCAGCGAATCAGAAGGCCGAATTGCCTAAACGCCACCGTCAAGCCAAGGAGGTGGAGTGGTGCGCTTTTAGGCGAAGACGTCATTCTTTCTTTCATTCGTTCGTTCTTTCGTTCCCGCCAGCCGTGGCATTATCCATTCCGACAGCCATCTTTTGCGCTTGGTTCCACATTCATTGTGTTGGCATATGCATTCTCTTATGACATGCTTCGGGCGTTATATGACGCTCCATTTTTGGCTCGAAATGGATCTGAGCGTCTTCTTTTTTGGCGTCGTTTCTGAGACTATTGGCTTTTTATTGGTGTCCAGTGCCCTCACTTTATAGTTCGAGTGTTATCAACTCGTGTTCTATTCGGTTTCGTCCACTGAGAATGCTTTTATTCCTCTTCCAGTAAAGTAAGATCAAAATTTTCGGCATTTTTTTCAGATTCTACTGATATTGTAAGTCAATTGAAAGGCATCCAAGAGCGGTTGAGGCAAGGTGGTGACATAAATGGATAAGGCGCACAGGGTCAATACGCCTAGCTAGTAAGAATACTGCACCCTGAGCAGGCGCCGCATAGCTCCTTTTCCAACCAAGATCACTGTTATATGCCGCCTCAACCATAGGCACATATAGATGACCAGCGCGCCAGGCCATCCAACCCGCCCACAAATGACCAGACAGTCACATCGGCTTTTTACTCTTACCACTTCTTTCATGAAGTTCAATTGATATGGAACGCTGCTGCATGGATATACAGTCGTGATCCCTCAGACTGGCCATCCGTAATTGCGTACTTCACTGGGACGCGACGGCGGCTGCAGTAGGAGTGGCGATCGATGCTGCATGATCAGCTGATTTCAGCGATTAATTTTTCTATTTTGCCTGTTATTCTGCCAACTAGAAGGAAAAGTGAGTTCATATTATTTACTCTAATTTAAGGTTTTATTGTATATTTTGCTTTCAGTCGCTATTTGACTGCAGTGACGGTGTTTTTACCCACTTTTTGATTTTGTTTAGGTTTTTTTGTACTAATGAGGACACATAACGACACTGCCATGGAGAACAGTCCAACATTCAAAGCACAAACAAAAAAACATAAACAAAATCAAAAAGTGGGTAAAAACACCGTCACTGCAGTCAAATAGCGACTGAAAGCAAAATATACAATAAAACCTCAAATTAGAGTAAATAATATGAACTCACTTTTCCTTCTAGTTAGCAGAATAACAGGCAAAATAGAAAAATTAATCGCGAAATCAGGTGATCATGCAGCATCGATCGCCACTCCTACTGCAGCCCCAGACGTCCGTCGTCGACAATGAAGTACGCAAGATACGGATGGCCAGTCTGAGGGATCACGACTGTATGAATACGCACGCGCAGTCGTGTCTGTCAAAGCGGTCGCTGGCACAAGGTCGACGGAAAACTCGTCCAAAAAATGATCGTCCAGTGCCTTTCGCCGTCTAATTTCGCTTGTTTCGGTCATTTTCCCCCACCATTACAGCACCCCATGCTACTAATTTTGAAGGCCGAAGTAATAGCCAAATTATCCTGCCTTTGTGCCTCAAAACCTAGTAACTTCTAGCGAAATGATCTTTCTGCTCTTATCTCCACCACTTACCTACTCTCATTTTAAACTTTAGGGAACTTAGCGTCTCCTCCGGCTGAGAAATCCCTTGACCCTCTAGAAGGGAGCTGCCTCATACATATGTGTTCAATTCAGATTTGTTCTGCGAGATTGGCTTTCTTGAGGGCAAACTGTGTACTCACTTCCGAGGATGGTCTTTGCCGTACGTGCGGAGAAGCTTAGTAACGTGCCAAACTCTCCGCTCAGAAGTGCACGGAAATGGAGAGGGCTGTGAAGTATGCTGTCTTCATACTCAGCCCATGCGATCCTCACGGTGCTGCATTCGCATCGAATCGAGGTTCTGCGACGGAACACGTACTCAGCGGACGACTAGGAAAGAGAGAGCGCAGACAAGTAGCGCGTTTGGCTATGGTTAGGCGCGCGGCTGGCCATGCTGCATCGCGGGTATAGTATGAAGACGGCAGACATCACTACATTCCTGTTCCGTTCCCGTGCACTTTTTGTCATAGGAACTGGCCTGATACTGCAGCCGCGGAACGCCTACTCCATTCTTGGCAAAGACCAGGATCAGCGGAGCTGAATATACAGTTTTTCAAAAGGTCATGCTTTTTGATGTTGAAGGTTTTCAGCCCCAAATATAATATTATTCAGTAGTTTTTTTTACAGTCGGTTAAGAAATGGGTGCTTTGTCATTGAGCTGTGTCGTCCAAGTCATCAGTCTCGAGAGTATCATTTGAATGTCGTTTTTTATCCATATCGTTGCAAATTTCACAGCGGCTGTTCTCTCGAGGGGCCTGTTCAGTTGAATGTTTGTGTGCAATGCAAACCAGAGCTTAAGATGAATCTCTACGGCGGATGCACTATTTTACTCATGATTCTTCAGCAACTTTGCTTTTCGACAATGTGAGCGATTTCAAAGTTGCGTTCGCACTTGGCTCTCAAGCATTCGTAGC
>MU931935.1:0-11104 GCA_036418165.1 Cooperia oncophora | reverse complement strand
TGTGTGCCTCACAACTCTCATCGTTTAGAGCTTCATGAATAAAGATGATCATATTACACTATAACACCTAATCAGACCTGAAGTGAAGCCAGCAGAGAAGGTGCACTTTTAACGACGTCGAAGTCGCTTTCTGTGTGGGAATGCACTTTTTTTGTGGATGATGGAGCAATCGGTTGAACGAAGTTGGGACTGCCACTTTGCAGATCCTTCTCATTCTTTTGTTCTTTAATGGGAATTCTGAACACTGGTGAGCCCTCAAAAGCCAGCCTTCAACGCTGGTATGCCTTCAGAAGTCAACTTCCTAGAGCAAATATTAGGTCGGTCCATAAGTAATGGGGTTGTTTATCTGAATTTGAGTTTTACGAAAAAGTTGAGATGTTTTCTAGCGCCTTTAGACCGTTCGAGAACTCTTTGCTCTACGAGTGGATTTGCACCTTCGCTCGAAATTCCTTCAATTTCTGCCATTTTTTGAATGGTAAAACTGTATTAAACAGATTGACAAAAGGGTGCATTTCCGACATCCTCCCAGTTCCCGTTGAATCAAAAAGCTGAAGGCGCAGAAGCTCGCTTGTGAAGAGCATGGCCAAAAGGCAATGCCCCTTTAGAGCGTTCAGAGTCAGTTCAAACGATCCTGAGATTTCAAGTTCAACGTCGCAGACAAGCATCGCAAAGATATTTAGCTGAAAAGGTGACTGGGCCTTTCTCTTATATGTAGAAAAACTGCAAGCACGCTACACAGCTTTGAGATGGTGGCTAATTAAAATTACCTTTTTTATGTTATCTGACTGCATTAACGAGAAAAATCATTCAGGAATGAAAAAGGTGCAAACGCTGGAATGTTGTGAAAAGCTCTTTCGACTCTACTTATGACTATTACTTTCGAGCTTTGGCTATGAATTTTCAGGAGTACTCACTACTCAGGAAGAAGGAACACATAGAAAGTCCACCAGAATCATTCCTGGTATGTACTTTTCAGAATCCAACTCATTCCGTGGGATAAACATCAAAGAAGTACGTGCAGGAGGCGATAATTGAAAATCATGAAAACAAACGGCTGAGCAAGACATTCTCGCCTTTGTCTATTGGGTGTTCCCATTAGATATTTAAAGAAAAATTAATAATAAAGTCAAGGAACTCAACATTTTCAAATAAACCCTATTTAAGGGAAAACAAGAAAAACAACGTCAGAACATATCTGACTCATACCCTCATGCATAACTCCTTGAGATCTTTGACACGAAGAAAGCGCTGGATGGGGAGGGGGAGGAGACAAACGAACCCCCGGGACCTGGCACATGGCGAAAATTCTTCGTATCGGCTTCTTCAGTGCTCAGAAGTAAAAAGGCAGTTCTTGTATAGACGTTGTTGATGACGACTTGCAACACTAACACACTGATTATGACGTGCATTGACTCCAATGAAGTCTAGACTTATTCAGCCTGAATAATAGCGCGTATGCAAAATATTTTTGCTTAGAATTAGTTGCTACACATAGCTCACCGATACTGAATAATTTATGAACTGGAATGAGCTGCTTACCCGAACGCTCACTTGGTGCTAATGCAATATAGGGCAAGAGAAGTTTCGGTTGTCAACGACGAATTATTTTTGAAATTAAAATTGACGACAAAAAATTCCCATTCTGCTGTTCAAACTCACATTATCGTGTTCAAAACAGCAGATTCAAGCTGGTCAATAACATTATGTACTCGAGTCGTTTCCACCATGGCACTGTCGAATTTGAGATCTGAACATGTAGATCATCATAATTTGAAATTACTTATGATTACAATTTTTTGGAAGAAGTCTGGCTCGGTGGGGGCACTGACAGGTATTCAGCAAAGCTTGTACAGGGCACTTTGTGAACACCTGTGCATTTCCGTTACGAAAGTGGCTCACTTGTACCACTTCGTGGCATCACAGGGTTTTGCAGGCTTCACAAGTGACGCTCTAGTCAACACAAAAAAACGAAATAGCAAAAAGGCTGTAAATATACAAAATGCCCCATCCCCTCCAGCCTTCTCCCACCTCCAGCGTCCAATTCTTTCTAAAATCAAGGATTTGTTAGCAAAAGTTGACCAATAGCAACGGAAATAAGTAATTAGGTCGCTCCTAAGTAGTTTCCAACATTACAAAAAAAGCAAAAAGACACCAAAATCAAATGCGAAAAATTTGAAAAAAAATCGTAAGGACTGAAAGGAATTGCAAAAACCCCTTGTAATTTTTTGCTTTCTTTTGCCGAAGGCGGGTCCAGGTCGACGAGAAAGTGCCGACAGTAGGCCCCATAATGGTCAAACAAGTTTCGAGAAATTCTTGGTATCACTGCTACACTATGAAACCTTTTTGCGACGAATTTTGGAGCTTTTCATTTTTTTAGGCCCCGTTCAGCTCAAGGAAGGAGGTGGCATGTTCTGAGCGTGCTGGTTTCTCTTACTAGTTCTTGTTAACTTACACACGTACCCTGGTGAGGCCTGTAGACTCTTGTCAAAAGTGAATGAAGCTCGTGCAATTGCAAAGCCTTTCAAGAGTTTACAGAAGGCACCGCCAGGGATCGATGGGAATCTGCAAGTTTAATCCACCAGGCCCGAATGCACCTTTTTTACAAAACAAGATGAACATGGAGGTCCAGAACAGCTTTATACTAGTATACAAAACAAGGGAACAATAGGCCGGTATTGATTTTCACAAGCTCTCAGGGGGAGGAACAATAGGTCGGTATCGTTTTTCACAACTCCGCCGGCTGGCTAGAAGGTGTCCACCGACCACGAATGCCCACAAATATTACCGATTATTATTATTATTCTGTCTTCCAACTTCAGTAAGTTCCTTCTCCTAAGCCTCGATCGACTATGCTCAGAGTTTAGATGGAAAGAAGAACGGAAAAAAGCTACTGTCAAAAAAAGAATGAAGAAGCAATACGTATTTATCCTGCAGAGCGAGAAAAAGTCGGACTCGTTCAGCAAAAGCAGCATAGCTATGACTAGAGGAATGTTTTTCATGGCTACATATGAGATGATTTGATTAGGGAAATTTGATATTCAGTGCTTCTTTAATTGGCTTCGTATCTTTCTTCTTATAAGTTATTTACTGGAAGCCGAGCAAAATACTGTAGAGCGACCTGTGTTGTGCATCCCTTTAGACTACAAAAAATAAGTGGGGAGGAAATGAGGAAAAAGTCGTGGAGGCTTTACAAAGCATATTTGACCATCCGGTTTACTCTCCAATTCAAAAGAAAAGGTACGAAAAAAGAGCGCAGGTTGGCTAGGCGGGGGAGCATTGTGAAATTTCGCTTCTTCCCATTGTCGTGCTGACTGCCTCACAGTAGTTGCCTGGTAACAAGGTGCGACAAGGTTAGTATCACTCCATGGCTTCACAAGATTTCTCAGATCTCTACGTGATGGCTCGACACGACCATGAAAAACGGTAAAAGTGCAAAATGCCCCCCTCCAGCCGAACTGCACCGAAAAATAGAGGAAGAGCATCTCAAGAAGGCGCCCGCACTAGCAAAACAATTTACATATAAAGCCTTGTCGATAATAATTTCACCTAATTAATGAGAGCTGGCGGCTTCAGAAAGTCGTTAACGGACTAGACCCAATGAAAACACTGATAACTGAGCAAATATTGGCGCTTATTGCATAGCGTTCAACTAAACAAAGCGTTTCAGCGTCATTATTCACAGTGGAACACGAAAAAAGGGTCACGATTGTGCATGCACACCATGGCAAGTAGGAAACAGCACGGAAATTTCCTGAAAATTGCCGGAACATTTCTTTTCTCCCCATTCATCTACTGAAAGTGCAGGACCGCCTCACAAGGTTGCCACTTCGAAATTTTTTGCTTTTTATGTTCAAAAGAGAGCTCTTGGAGCGCTTTTTGTCACATTCATATAATTCAGAGGTATTCCCCGCAATGCTCTCGAGTGAATGGCCATTCTGTCTCACTTATCTCTTCAACGTAATAAACAAATAAACAAACAAATGAATAGATAAACACTTTGCTAGAGATTTACTGTGTAGCCCACGAATTTAGCAGCTCGCAATGCGCAGTACAGGACAGGCTCAATTCTTGAGGTTCTTGTCCAAACCCAAGACGTACACCCTAACTGGTTGTACGTCTTGGGTTTAAACATCCAGTCGACTCTTACCATAGAGTTCCACGAGGGAATTCCCGCTCCGTGCGCCATGAGTACGTGCTATAAACCTTTTTCCTTTAATAAATACTTATGAGTTCTTCGTCACTATCCAAACAAGTCTCTAGCAGGTTTTGTAGTGAACAGGGGCCGTATTCTGGGAATAAGAGCAGACTGGTAAATGACAGGATCTAGATGATTTTCTAAAAAGATTTTGAAAACAACTACCTTTGACACTTTGCACCAGCTGCAAACTAGGCAGAATGACATGATTTGTCTTGAATTGCGGATGCTTGAAGAGATCTCTCATCGACTCGGAGACCATTTCCAACGCTGCATGAACGCTGACGCACATTGACTCGCCATCTGAAAAAACACTCCATTAAAAATGTTCAGCTATTTCGAAAATATAAACATGAAAACACACAAATCCCAGGAATCACAGGGAGAAAGAAAAGACCTTTCAAGTGATGATACATAACAAAACCAGCGGGAGAGGCCTGAGGAAGGGCTAAGGCTCGAAACATTTTCACATGAACTGTAAGAGTCCGGGATAATGTTGGACCTTACGACACTATCAGGAATGAAGCCCTCAGAATTTCGTCATGAAAAGCCAGTCTTTTAATATAAGGCTACCCATTGGAAATGCAAGGATCGAAAACGTCATCGTCTTCTCGCTAACTTCCTCATGTTTCTTCTTGGAACAAATTCAATTAAACGAGTCCATCTTGTCTAGCTTCGAAAGAACTCCAATCGACAATGTGCCAAATAAGGCCTCCCGAAGCGTAAATTAGAACACTTCTTAGCGCTCTTCGGCTTGAGAGGAGCATTTTGCACTTTCGTTAGTTCCTTTTGCTAGCCTATGTTAACTACCAAGTTACACTTTGGTGAGACCTGCAAACTCTGTGAGGCTACGGAAATGGTATAAGTGAGCCACTTTGATAACGGGAGATCGCAGCTCTTTACAGGGTGCCTAAGCTAGCTTCGCTTCGTACTATTTGGTGCCCTAACAAGCCGTACGCCCTTTTTTCGAGCCTGCTCTCCCAAAATTAGTAAAGCAAACACTGTCATAAGTAAACCGCTGGAATTCACACACATAATCTACATTTCCGTGATAAATTCGAAAACATGGTTCGCAGAAAAAAAAGTCTGTGTTTCCATTTGACATTAGTGAGCTCGTCAAAGTCACAGCCCACGCCTGCTCGAGAGGTGGATTCAGACCTCACCGATGGTCCATTCAGACCTACGATGGGTACTATACTGCAACTCTCTTCCTTCTAGGCGGGAAGGGTGTGAAAGATTGAAGACGGCGTTTCCACTATGCTCAAGTCGAAGGATAATCTTCATTTTTCAATATGTCAGGAAAATGACCCGAATTTCATCTGCAAACAGGTTGCTAGCACTAGTTGAAAGCTCGCCAAAACGATGAAGGCGGAGGGAAAATTCGATCCGATCCCTACATTTAGGATGCACCGTTTCCCTTAAAGACAAGCTGCATTCTCTCCGCCGCAGACTGTCCTTTCCCTGTCATCTTCGAGTTGAATAGGTTCGCACCTGCAGTAGCGTGCCACTTCCTCCGCTGAAAAGTGCATGGGAACGCAGTTGGGTGAATAGTGCTACACGGGCGCCGTCTCCGCCGGCGGGCAGCCACACGCCTAACCACAGCCAGAGCGCTGCTTGTCAGCACTCTCGCTTCTAATTGTTTCCTACCGCGTGTTCCTTACAAATTCCGATAGTCGACGGAAGTATGTACTGCACCTTGAGGATGACGAGAGCTGAGTCAGGAGACAGCACCCGGGCCTAGGGACTCTTCAGCCCCGTGCTCCTGCACTCTGGGTGGAACAACGACACTGCTTCCGCACCCTATCTCAAATAAAACAGCCCTCAGAGGTGAGTGGGCAGTTTGTCTCGGAGTAGGTTAACAGGACCAAACAAACCTCACATTTTCAGTCGCTTGAAAATCCGCTCTAAATAAAAGTTCAGCCCTTACACAAATAAAACCCCGGAGAATTCGGGACAAGAATGATCCTACAACGAATTCTCTGTGCATGTCCCAGTACCTCTTTCGGTTGGTTCATTTCTCCCAAGTTTATTACCCATTAAAAGCGAGTTTCGTCATCGCGGCGCCATGTATGTAAATAAAAGCAGCACGAAAGCGATGTTTTAATTCTGACTTTTCTTGCTAATACTGTGAGGCTAGCGAAAAACAACTTTTCTCGCTACCTGGAACGATAAAGGTACTTGTGATTGGGCAAATTGCTTTCTTAGAGCATAATAAAAATGTTTTCTTGGAACATAATAAAAGAGTCAAAGTCAAGTGCAAAGACAAAAATACAGGCACGTGGGGACTGTACGATAACCTCACGATCGACAGATATGGTTTGGTTCAGTTTGCCATATACGACTGCGTCTTCTGTGGCACGCCTGGCTCCACCCACTCGGTCAGCATGGACTGTACATTCACCTTTTGACATCAATTGTGATTGTGCCAGCCACAGTGGCTTTCTTTCGCCGGTTGTAAACTAAGGCGTTTTCCATCCGATCACATTCATGTACAGTAGCGAAGAAAAGTCTTCGACAACGTCAAAAATCATTTTCTCGTCGAGTCTTTACCAGGTCCTTTTCGGACTTGAGCACAGAAATATTACAGCGGAATACGAATGATGCCAGTGATAATTAACTTCAAATCGGAAAGAAAGACTTCAGGCACACAAGTAGTGCGTGGAAAACTTTTTTTAGTGGTGGGACCAAGCGGTCAAAATTTTCGGTAATGTAATGAAGTGCCCGCCCCCCCAAACCGAAGCCTGTGTCCACACCAGGGGCATCCCGCGCTGAACAGTCTCCCGCTGGGGAAGGCAGTTAGTTGGTCGCTGAAGCGAGGCGCTGCCCTATTTGCTGTATGTTCGCATGCGCTGGCTGATTAGCGTTGGGAAGCTCCCTTTTGCGGAGAGGAGGAGAGGGGGGTCTTTTATTTCCAAGTTTTTTCTTCAACTCCGCATGTATGTGGCATGTCTCTATTTCCCAAGATTGGTCAAGTGCTCATCCATTCTAGTCATGCTGCTGACTTTACATTTGCGGCTCCCTTATCGCATTCCCTCTTAACGTTAAGATTCCTTGACCTCGACGAGGCCTAAGACGTTGAACAGGCGCATTAGTCAGGGACCGTAATTCATGACACCGTGTGACAGACTTTGAGGTTAGAGTAGCCCGTAAAGGCGTCAACCTTGAACAAACCCTTAATGCGATTTTGTGCGATTTCAAACAAGTTTTCAACCAGTGTAAACAACAACCGTTTGACAGGCGACACCTAAGGTGACCTTTCTAGAGGATAAAGTGCTAAAAACTGGTTCACTTTTCCTCTTCAATCATCCGCATTGGACACCTCTTGGACCCCATGAATGAGATTTACCTCTCAATTTTAAAGACACATTCTATCAAAAAAAGCAGGCCAGGTGCAGGACTCCTTCACTACATTCTGAACCCGCCACAACTAAGGATTCACAGAGTCGTGTTAGCAACCTCTGCGTGTTAATCTGAATTCAAACATAAGAGGTAAATAAAATCGAAGAACTAGCAATTGTGGGCGCAGACTCGTTTGGCGGGGGGCGATTCACAGCGCACTCTCGCTACTCCCCATCATTGTAGAGCCAAAGTGGTAGATCTAATGGAATTCTCCCACGAAGCCGGTAATGCCAGCCAAAGTTTGCAGGGATCACTTGTCAACTCTCGTAGAGAAAACCTGCCAACATTCGTAAAGCAACAACAGGATGGGAAGTGACGAAAGTGGAGAACTCGTCTTCTGCTCTGGGTCTCCCCCTCCAAGCTTGAACTGCAGCCTACATGACCCGGAACTTTCCTAATCTGGCAGCAGAAAAATTGATATTAAAAACCTTAAAGCGGGACTCATGAGCCAAGTCTCTAGAAATCCTAGAGAGCCCTTTTGCTCACTTCTCGATTCAAATTCTCGACCACAGAGAGTCGAGTGCGTGAACGCGCATCGATTCACTTGCTCTATCTCTGTTGAGAGTCAAGAGGAGGTCAGCCCGTTTTGACGTTGTTCGTAGTTTCCGAAGGTCGGACCTGCCTTTGTGGCCTGCCTCACTGGGTTGTTTCCGTACTAGTGAAGGATTGCAGAATGAGGGGAGCGACGTGATAGCTGGACGCTTTTAAAGCAGCTCCACTCAAAGTCACGAAGTCAAAGTCATCGTGAGGAGAGTCCCATCAGGCCGGTGTGGAAGAGATCGTATCAGCCTCAGAAGAATTTATGTGGCCCCAAGGTAAGAGACCCTCCAGTTGTCACTTTTCTCGCTTCGAGCACAACTTACTCCTTTAGTTGGTGCCGCCGCAGATCCTACCAAAATAATTGGTCTTTCCCAGTAGTTGCTTTGGATAGTTGATTGAAGCGAACACCTGCTCGATGGCACTTTTTCGGGGGGGGGGACTTTTCGGGAGGTGAAAATTCTAGAAAATTAGTAGCGTTTGGTGAAAAATTTGGTGAAACAGTAGTTCACTTGTTAGAGGGAGGTCGCAAGGATGTTTTGGGAGTCGCGCTGATATAGAAAGTTTGAGGGAGTTGTATTAGTTAGCGAAGACATCTCAACCGTCTCGATCCTCTACCGTGATTCCACTTCCACGGGCTTTCAAAAAAGCGAAAGAGCAACGAATGTGAAGCAACTGAAGATAAGACCTTCTAAGAAAAACGCAGAATAACTTTCGCTTCCCTTTTTCTCTTTCTTTTTTCCTACTAGCTCTTCGCATGCCTGCATCCCTTCATTTTCCTTCACAAGTTCTTCTCCTATCTTGGCCCCAACTCACCTGGTACATTTGTGTCCACATCAAGTGCAGCTCGTAGCCTTGAAATGAACATCGAAAAACGTTCAACATCTCGTTTGATTACCGGCGGAATCTGAAAATCATCCGTTAGTCACATGAATAAATATTCTAAGTTTTCCTAGATAGAATGAGCGGTTTCACTATCATCAAATACTAGAGGGCGCAGTTCGGCTTGGGGGGGGGGGAGTGCGATCAATTTGCACTTCCACTACTACCAGTCGTCGTGTTTATTTTTTAAAAAGGGTTGACAGGTATTCTTCACAAAAGTTGAAGTAGTTTCTACAAACTTTCACTGTTATCACTTCCTGGCTTCACATGATTTAACAAATCTCTACCTGATATTCGACACGACAACTGGAACCAACGAAAGTACAGAAATCCCCCACTCCCCCCTCGAAGCCGAACAGAGCCCAACATCGGTATTTCACAGCTCATCTTATATGATGACATCAAATACTTCAGAACAGAAAAACACAGTCCAAAAGTGAGGACAAAAAGGGTCGTTTTCGGAGACGGCTGCGAGGCAGGTTGAAGAGCGGTATAGCTGAATCGTTGGCGAGAAGCTTGAGGAACGAGCTCACCAACGGCTGCTGTTTCGACCAATAGCGAGCGGTTGATAGAGAAATAACCGCAGGTAAAAACATAGCAGCTGGATCCAATCCACGCCTCCTGTCGCCTCCTGTCGACAGCAACTGTATGTGAAGAGCAGGAGATTACGCACGGGGATAGTCCCCGCCAGAAATACTTGGGAAAGCTTCCTCTCTTATATGGAAGGTTCAAATTTCTCCTTCTCTACCCTCTGCTTAATCTACAAGACGTGGTCGACATCTATGTTGGGTGCATACTTACCGATTCATTAAAAGGAAGGAGGTCTTTTATTAGGCTCTTAAGGCTCTACAAGCAAGGTGTTTGTAGATGCTTCGCTGAGTACCTTTCCGTGCCATAAGTAAGTCGAACCGTGCCAAAGAAGACAATACAATGACTGTCTCCGCCTACAGAATTGGCTTTTGAGAACGTAATTAAAAACTCACACGACTATCAAGCCCATAGTCGATGTCGTTCGACGAGCAAACACTACTCGCCGACGACATGCCCTGCAACGATTCACCTCGAGAATCTATTTTGCCCTGAAAAATAAGAAATTAGTATGAAAGCCTCCCCAACCAGGCGTTGAGCACGATTGACGATTGAAAATGTATACGACGAGCTGGACGGAATACACGACAGAAAGGCAATCACTAAAGGTCAACGGGAAACCCAGAAGCTTTACCAGTTACTTCTACAAAAACAGAGCGCAATGAGAGGTTTCGGCTGGATCTCGCTTCGGCTAGAGACTCGATTCCATCAGGACATGCCCTACGTCCGGATTCCATGATGCAGGGAGAAAAGGGAGCTCTCGTATTTGGCACGAAATAAGGAGGGTCGCTTCTAGCGTGGCAAAATGTTGAAACTATTGATTTATCACTACCCAGTATCTCAAAAACTTTTTTGCTGAATTGTTACCTTTAGGAATTACTCCCTCCTTTCGTTCCACACCCCGGCAACGAATACTGCATTTGTATTTGGCGCTGGCGTTATTTGGCGGCAATATGCGCCAATCTGGCCCCCACCTACGTTACCAAAGTCGATAGAGCATGGATACGGGGGTTATTAGATAGCCTTATTACGAATGCGACATTCATTCATGGCGCTGGCGCTAATGTAGGGCACTCTGCTAGGGTCGAGCCTGGTAGGGAGGGAATCACCCTTTCGCTCAGGCTGAGCCTTTGCGGAGCACTAAATGGCGTCAGCGCCAGAATCGAATGTCATATTCCTTATCGAGGTACGGAGTAACTCCTCCAACAAAAAAGATTTTTGAGTTTTTAGAGTACTAATATTTCAAGCGCTAGATAACGCCCGCCCCCGGCTCTGTGGCAGTTTTCTGAGGAAAAACTGGAGACTTTTCGAGTGAAGCTCCGGAAAAGTGGTAGGAGGTTTGGAAAATTGGGGAAGACGGTAAGTATTATCGGGGCTGGGAAAACGGGTTGTACAAGAGGAGGGAATGTTGAGTAGGTGCTGACGTCATTTAGTGCTCTGGTAAGGCAGAGCCCGGGCCAACAACTGAAAAAATATTATTGCGGCTCGGTAAAATTGTTCCAA
>MU931933.1:0-14165 GCA_036418165.1 Cooperia oncophora | reverse complement strand
TGAAACGTATCATCAACGTTAGTGATTTCGAGTTGGAATGTTCTTTGCTTATCCAAATCAATGATTAACTGATTAATTTCAGTTAATTGCAAAGGGTAAAGACGTCAGTGAGCTTTTTCCAGCTGTCGTAAAAAATGTTGCGGCAAAGAATGTAGAGGTTAGTCGTATTGCCATGCTATGTGTAGATCGAGATGTTGGCGTAATAATATGTCTCACTGAAAATTTCAGCTCAAAAAACTTCGTCTACGTTTACCTTGTACGTTATGCAGAAGAGCAACAGGATCTAGCCTTATTGTCAATCAGTACATTTCAAAGAGCTCTCAAGGTTGTCTGTCAGTACTTCTTCCATCGTGAGGTCGTGTTAATACTTTGCGTAGTCATGATCTTTGCAAGCGTAGAGCGTGTCAAGGGGCGTGAGTTGGAGCGCAGTCGAAACTGCCTTTCCCGCCATTTGTTGCAGACTCAGGCTGACATGATTGATGGAAAAGCCGCCTTGACAGCTCTCCATCCCTTGTCCCCGTCGCGCGTCCTGATTCGAGAAGGGCAGGCAGGGGGGGGGGGGTCCGAGTGTCGCTGCCGGGAAGGGGGGAGAGTGTGTAAGAAAAGTTTTTCTCATTGCAGCTGCATGCCTCTGTCCACTAATAATGATAATGGTGAACCACAAGCGCTGCCCAGCTGTATGAAAAATTGTTGTAAAACAAAAAAAATGAGTGTGGTACCTCAATAGCATCATCCTTGGCAGACAACGGCGCAAACCTTTTATACCAATCTGTGAGGCTCATGCGATGATTCACTTCCGTTGAAAAGCCCCCCCCCCCCACTTGGGCACGCGCCTTCCAAACCACGTTCCCCATCACACGCCTTATCATTCACGCGATCTCATACGTGAGCTTGCGAGAATCCGAAATATCCAGTCGAGGACTACTGATTTCTGACGAAGAATACCATGCATTGATGTGAAGAAGTGCATTAAAATTGGAGAGAATCGGGCAGTGAGTCCGCTATGGCTAGTTGACAGGGCCAAAGTTAGCCCTCTATCGTGAAATTCGCGCATTGCTTGACTAACAGATTCTGTCAAAGTTTCGGGTTCTCCACATTCGCAAAGTGTGAACGCGACCTTAGGATGACAGCCATCTCTTTCGTATGCTGATAGCATTATCCATTATTTTAGGATCCTAACCAGTTAATAAGGGCTAGCGCTCTTCGGTAGTGTTATCGTCTATCCAGTTGCATTGATTCTCCATAGATGTGCTGGCCATCAAAGACCTCAGTTCGTGATATGAGGCCATACGCAGAAGCGTATTTCAGAGTTTTTTTTCACTTTTCTTTCTAGCGGTTTCACCAGCCTCAACAACTTTCCGCCTCTTCCAATCGTTGAATACTAACGCTCACCTCCGGTTCAGGTGGCAGCTCATGCCATTCCCAAGCTGTACTCTTTGGATCCCGAACTCGAAACAGAGCTGGTCGATTGCATCGATTTTCTTCTTAGCTGATAGACGTAGCCTAGTTCTGGGTAGTGCAGTATATGCTTTTGAAGAGGTAAACATCACGAAGATCTTTCTCTTAGCTTGTTTTGCACTGTCCATTCACTGTGCAATAATAACCAGTTTGATCGTTATAGATATGCCCAAATCGCTTGGACTTGCTTCATAAACACTTTCGTGCTTTGTGTCGTGCTTTAGCAGACGTTGACGAGTGGGGGCAGGTATGTGCCTAATCTTTCTCTTTTGTGACCGATTTCAGAAGAAACCTTCTGGTAGTTTTGATTCGGAAATTTTTTTCAGGTTATGATGATAAACCTTCTCACCAGATATGCGCGTTCAGAACTGGCTGATCCTGAACTTCTGCCACAGCCAGATGTGGATCTCACTCTGCTTCTTAACTCGGCTCGTCCTCTTCTACAGGTTCCTTTTCGTTTTCCTTACTGACATTGATGTTACCGTGAATTTCCTGATGGAGAGATTGCAAGGATTTACGGGATAACCGGGAGACATTTCGGTCCCGGTTCCATGAAAAAAGTTGAAAAAGTTTTTGAAGTTTTTGTTCAGGTGTTGTTTCAAACTTTCTTTCGTTACAGTCACGAAACTGCAGCGTCGTTATGGCGGTTACTCAGTTGTTCTACTATACCGCTCCAAAGGCACAGCTTTCACAAGTAAGTAACTTTGATTTCTCATCGAATTCATGGGCAGAACCTTAGGTATCCATGATCCTTTTTGCTTAAAAAAGGTAGAAATGTCGTGACAATTTGGGGATAATATTGTAGTTTTTCCATAAGCAGTTGACTGATTTTCTGAATGACACCTGCTCTACCAAAATTTTGGTTTCAACGCACATTTTGACGCTTTTTGAAGGATACATTCTGCGTTTATATGGTCCTCAGAACCCCTGTAGGGCTAATGATTGCCCAGTCCCACAATTGCAGAGATTGCAACTGGAGTCAAGCAATGCGTCAAGGGAAGTTTAGAGCGTTTATACTCTCCCTTCCCCCCTCCCCGCCCCGTATTTTCCTCTTTGATGCGAGTTCCCACCGCGAACACTAAAAACTGCCACAGCAAGGAGGAGAGCTTCGATCAATCATCAGAAAGCATCAACATCAGGAAACGTAGAACTCCTGTGCAGCGGACAGGGGCGGCGGAAATTTATCTGGCGAACCTGGAGCGGGGAAAAATCAACGATCAAAATTTTTCGCGAGGCTCTATGTGATCTTCTTCCTGACGACCAAATATGGTCGCTGTCGAGGACTCCTATACGCGCGCTTATCCCTGGCCGTGATACGTTCCCGTCTCATAAATGAGGGATGGGAGCTCACAATAATTGTTGCGACCCCACTCACCAGTAGCGGTCCACCTAGAGATGTACGTCATTGACAAACTTTTTTAACCTCACAACCTACTACTTTTTATGACGAAATGTATCGAAAGTCCGACATAATTTTTTCCATAGTTTTTTCAACCCCTGCAGTTCGATCTTTATACTAATACTCTTTATAACTCTCTTTATAACTACAGTAACCTGATTCTTCTGATAAACGTTGCTACAAAAACTACTGTGGTAAGATGAACTTGTTTAGGTCGCCCGTGCGTTAGTACGCCTTTTACGTGGACCACGAGAAGTGCAATATGTTGTTCTGTTGAACATTGCGACGATCTGTGAGCGCAATCCGGTACTTCCTGGAACCTATGCCATATCAAAAGTAGGCAAGAATTAGGCGAGAGGATTGCTTGGCGTGTACCGCCGTAGTTATGCACTGTATCTGGGTAGACTTCTCATTAGTCTGCCATCTTTACTGGTATCTACAGAACCAAGATGTGCACGTTTTTGTCATAATTGTAAGCAGTTGGTGTGTGTAATTATGATGACTTGACATGCATGTGGTCAACCATCTGGCACTAAAGTTAGTGATGTTGCCTTCAGCAGCTATCGACGTAAGTAGATTAGAAAGAAATGCACGAAAATGTTTAGATTAGATGATCGCCAGTGCTTTCAGTGTAACATGTGCTTTTACTTGGACTGATTTTGTTTTATTTAGAATATGTTCGATCCGTTCCTGAAATCGTTCTTCGTGCGTTCATCGGATCCATCGTTCGTGAAGGAATTGAAGCTGCACATTCTCACCAGTCTGGTATCAGAAGCGAATGTGCACATCATTCTTAGAGAGTTACAGGTGAGAGAATTCGCTATTTTCTCCAGAATTCCAAGACTGGAGTATAGATACGCCGGCATCAGTTGGATACGCCGTCAATCCGAGCCTAATTAGTGCTTTGGAAGGCTGTGGGTTTGGCTTGGCTGTAGATGCTGCAGGTCGAGAAGCCCATTGATCCAAGTAAATGGAATAAGTACAACGTGATGGATGAGAACTTCATTAGGACCTTCCCGTTTTGATTCTCTACGAGACGGGGTAAGCGTGGTACATGAAGGCGCTGTTCCCCGCCCGTTATTGGGAGGGGAGGAGGGTAGGGGGAGATAGTGGATTCAGCATTTGTACCCCTCCCCTCTGGGGATACCCACTCGACTGCAAGCCCTTTATTTAGAACAAAACCTCATTACTGAAGCATCTTAGAAAGTAGTCGTGCGCAACCACCAGATGATGTATATAGGGTGCGCTGCATAAGTTCATGCCGCCACGTACTTTTTCGCTAAATAATATCTCAAAGCGAACCAACCTGAAGCATTCAGAGCCTATACCCCACCATCACGCATCCACTATTAAACGACGCCGCGCTCAGACAGCCTTTTCGGATTTCCTTCTTTCCAGAACGACGGGGGCTGGGACTTGAAGAAGTCGTCGAGTGCCTTTCTGACCTGATCCTTTGTTTCGAACTTTTTTCCGTCCAGAGAGCGCTGCAGGTGGCTGAACAGCCAGTAGTCAGAAGGAGCGATGTCAGGGCTAGTAGGCGGCGACCATCACCCATCCTACTTCTGCGCACGCTCGGCCTGGGTCGCCTTTGCGGTGTGAGGTCGGGGCTTGTCATGGTGGAAGCAGATTTCCGCATTCGATCCACGAGTAAGGTCGACGTGAACTTTCAATTTGCGCAGCTGGGTAACATATGTGGAAGCGAAAAATCGTCTGTCCCTTCTCCAGCAGCTCCCAGTACTCCATGCCTCTCTCTGGACCACCAACAGGACAAGAACCTTTTTGGGGATGTAAGGCGGCCTTTGGGTGCTTGGGCTGTTCTCCCTTTCGACCCACTGGCTGCTTCCTCACAGGATAATCCGAGAGCGACCCATTCGCATCCTCCAGTGATCATCGAGTTGCAGAAAAGTAACTTACTTTTGTAGAATCGTGCACAGTAACAATCACGAGCAGTGCCGCAGATAGCATTTTGTCACAGTGGAATTGTTGACATTGTAGGCCCGCAAATGCAAGTGGCTGAGTGAATAACTCAAAAGAAATTGTGTTGCGTTTCGTTGTTGTTTATGTTAGGCACGCTGTCCTGTGAAATGGTGTGTGTAGCGCACTTGTATAACGATGCGACTAACCTGTAACCTGATTTGAGCGGTGTTCAGTTTGGCGGCGTTGCAGAATATTAAGGATACGACCACACACAATTCTGATACGACGCGACAAACCACAATTCAACCAAACCTCACAAACTTGGTAATTAAAACTTTTATACGGCAACTTCAACTCTATACGTAATTGAAGGCACACAAAAACAATAACGCATTGTTACCAATAATGTGGTAACGAGAATGAGTATCTTATGTCATCTTGTATCTTCAAGGAACGGCTGAAATACTATGAATATGAATACCAATCAATCAGGCGATATAGAAGAATCGATGTGAATGAGACTGAACATCATGAAGATCAATCAATAATGGCTAAAGGCATTGACAGGCAGATCAATGGCCATGAATACGGGGCCCGAATGCCAACAACAAGATGGGATGGAAGGGCATGCAGACGGAGGGGGAGGCGGGGGGGCGCGCACCGTGCAGCCAGTATTCCGCTGCTCTCCCGCAGATCGCTTCCTTTATATAGGTTCGTTTCCCCGCGCGATTCTTGATTGACGTTGGTTTGAATATGGCATCCGGAGATCAAGTGCGCTCCAGCACATCAGCTCAGTGTGATCTAAAAGGTTATAGTGCCACGCGCACGCGCACACGTGATGACGATATACCAACATCCATGCAAACGAACATACGGACAGGATCATAACCACCTGTGGCCCCACAGAACTTTATGCCCCAACACCTAATATCTTTGTGGACTCAAAAAGACGTAATCACCGTCTGCCGCGCTCATGATGAAGGCGATGCCTTGCCCACTGCTCCATACTACGCCAATAGCCATTGCTAAAAGCTTCTCGGAGTCTTGCGTTTCTGCCTACGCTGGATGCTCTTTTCGTTTCAAATGGTGAGAGTGAAGTGATAAGGAGAAAGGGCTTATATCGTTGCGATACCAACAATTGACAACTCGTCCAACCAGTCTTCGCCTTGTACTCCTACAGGCTCAGATCGGCAAGGAGTCCCATCTTGGGCATTTCATACGATTTTTTTTCCTCTTCCTTTATTAATGTGTTACCTGCCATTTTCACATCAGTGCTTTAGTCCCACAACCCACCGTTTTTGATCGCGAAACGTGCCTTTAAGGACATCTGCTTAGTTCGCCAGAAGGGCAGAGTCAGGAGCGATGCCACAGGCGCATCCCTCCTCTTCCAACCTTTTTTCTACCAACATAAGATTGCGAGAGAAAAGAGCCTTTCTCCACCACCATAAGAGGGCGAGAGAAAAGGGGCGCGCCAATGACGTTGCTTTCTACCTCCCTCCCACCCGAGTATCATAGGCACTGTCATCAGCAGTATCAGGTCGTTCATTAGACAGATTAAATGCCTATGAGGCTATTGCCGCCACTGTTCTCAGTGGAGACAGAACTATAGCTCGCAAAACAGCAGAGTCTTGACTCTTACATTATTTTATAATCTTCGGCTTTAATATTCAGACGTATGTGAGTACGAGCGATTTGGCTGGAGCTGCTATTGAGGCCATTGGAAGATGTGCAGTTCGAGTCAAGGCAGTAAGTGAGCAATGCCTGGCTGGTCTCGTTCAGCTTATCACTTCCCCGAATGAGGATGTAGTTTGTTCAGCAGTGATTGTCTTGAAGAGGTAAGCAAGCGTTGATGTATCCTTTTCAGCTTAGCGGTGTCTGTGATAGAGTTGTTATATCGCGTATGATTGTTGCCTGTTGAAGATTGCTTCATGCGGAAGCGCCCGTAGCGCTTTTGTCTCGTCTGGCCCGGTTGATCAGGTCTATTCAAGCGCCTCCTGCAAGAGCTTGTATCATATGGCTGATAGCGACTCACGTGGAAACGGTGAGCTCAGTTTTCACTTGTTTTTTGGCTTTCCACTCACAAACAGTAGACTCCATATCCAGATTAAATTTTTTGGGTACTCATTAATTTTGTTTAGGTACCGAATTTGGCCCCGGATCTTCTCCGTATTTTGGCTAAGAATTTCGTCAATGAAGATGAAATTGTTAAGGTAGTGCGCCTGTAATGATACTTTTTCGTGCAGATTCATATCCAGTTCATTGCGACTTGTGGCCGAAATAGCCTGCCTTTGCCTGCCAACCGCCTTTTTGTATTCAAGGTGGAAACGCTCAAATTGGCCGTGAAATTATGGATGATACGCCGTGACGATTGCGAAAAACTTGTTCAATATGTGCTTCAATTGGCCAGATATGATCTGAGCTATGATGTTAGGGACAGGTGAGGACTGTGACCGTAGCTGTTCCGTACCGATATGGGATATGTGGCAAGACAATCATGACATACCGCGCGAGGCGTGGCGAGCGACACCACACAGGCGAGAGGCGGGTTGTCCTTTCCCGGCCATTAACTTGAAGAGATGGAAAAGATCATTACCACTCGGCATGGAGCCTTGTACCCTCCTGAGCTCACATGAATTTCCCTGCTTTGATCGATATGTATGATACGCATTGAGAATTTGCTGCGCACCGTAACACAATGCGTACGGGGGTGCTGCAAAGAGGTGTTGTGGGATAGAGATCTGTAAAAAATGGTGCAAAGATTTTTTCTGTAGGCGATGTTCGTCGACAGAGGGGGGGGGCATTTTTCACTCTCGCAGCTTCACTAGTTCCGGTTTGCAAGTCTTACTCTGGTGAAAACTGGCAAAAGTGCGGGATGCCCCCTCCTCCGTCGCCGAACTGCGCCCTTTTCTCTGTGCTACGCTGCTACTGTAGAAGCATGGTATTCAGGGGCTTCTGAATAAAAATAAATCTCTTCGCTCATCGCTTTTGAGCCAGTATCCAAAATTTCAGTCCTTTTTTCCGTAGCGGTAACATCCATATATCGCATTGGTAGTTGGTTGGTGCGAGTTCAGGTGACCTTGGGTCTTATACGAAATCTATGCGGCTGTAATGGGGACCACATAGAGCAGGATCTTCTTTAAATGGAGATTTCCTTTCGGCTGTGGATCATGCTGCTGACGTGAATCTGCCCACTAGGGCTTAGTTCGAATTCTGTAGAATAATCATTTCTTATCTCTCATCTATCCTTATTTTTCCGAGCCAGTTGAGGCTGCGGCTTATGTGCACGAGCTTTGCCAGATGTTTGTATAATACGTATCTGTTCCACCCGTCTCGCATGGGATCATTTGTCCCAGATTATGTTGACTCTTCTTTCTTTGCGAATCGCCATTCTGGGAAAACTGCATATCTTCTACAAGCTGACATTCTGACTGACTTCACCTCTCTCACAAGGTATCTTCGAGGAGCTTCTGAAGGCGATTGCATAATAGTCAAAAGCCTAGTGCAATTTAGACGTCTACCTTCTGCAACCCACATAAGATGTTCCCTCGTTTGCCGAATCTGCTCCTTTTCTACTCCTAGGCAGACAGTTCTATCCCAGGTGTGGATCCCAAGCTATAGAGCATCACAAGAGAATTTCAGACCGATGTCAGCAATTTTGACGGAGTTCGACACACCATTAAATGACTTATGTCTCAATCTAGTAGATGTGTGATGTTGCTCTTATTGAAACCTACCCTAACCTATTGGCAGTACCTTGTCACTAGGTTGATCGGAAAGTTTTGCTACACTTTGGACAAATAACAACTAGAAAAATCAGACAAGTAGAGGAAGCTCATATGGAATTCATTCCATCCACCGTATCTCTCTTTCTAGAGTTTTCCTTCGTCTTAACACGACATTGTAACTTTTCCCATCTAGAGCTTTGGATATTCTATATATATTCTTTTATTCTATATATTCTTCTTGCTGGGATGGCAGTGTCTTGAGCATGTGCAAATGTTCTTGCAGTAGCAAAATCATAAAGAGCCAAAGTGAAAAAAATCGTCTTCTACCTATTCAAATCAGGCAATTTTCAGATGTCGATTAGCGTACCTGCCCTCTTCAAACGCCACGTTCTAGCAGCGCATGCTGAGCAAATATTCATGTCTAAAAAGCCAGCACCAGCGCTTCAGAGCAGTTTCAAAGGTGAAAAGTGAAGAGACCATATCAATATTGAAGCAGATTTTCAAGCCGTTTTAGAACGAGAGCAGTTTCAACTGGGAACGTTGTCACACGCCCTTAATCAGCGTTGTGCACGATACAAGACCTGCCCAACTTCCCGCAGGTTTGTCAGCTCTGCATTATGTGATTTATATACGAATACATCTTCATGCCCTTTCGTCAAGTCGAACTCGTCTCTGGAACAGCCGTCACCTTAAGTTTCATCGATGCTCTATGCGTCGAGAGGCGAATTCACCGGAAGAATTCAAGTATGAGGAGCCAGAAGGCGCGGAGGATGAAGATGAGGACTACGACGACGAAGAATACGACGAGGATGAAGATGAGGAGGAGAGTTTGGAAGAGGAAGAAGAAGTAGCTGCACGGACGGTGGGAACAGCGGAGATGGATATTCGGGATGAGGAGGATAGTAGTGGAGGTAAGCGATGGGGAAGTTCAGTGAGAAATTTATTACTGAGTATGTTGCTACTATCGGGGCCACCGCGATGGTGGACATCGCCGTACGACGCGATACCCTTTCCGGCGAGCTTATGATCTCTCATGGCCCGCTTCAAATTATTGAGAGAATCCATCCCATACCTGCTCTGAAGAACTGCCGTAACAAGAGCAACTCTCGTGGTTCGCACAAAATCTTGTGGACACGGTATGAATCTTGACACGGGCACGATTCGCGCACCCCGAATGAATGGTCGTACTATGTTGGCTCGGATTGATCGCCCATCTCCCACTATACGTGACCCATTTGCAGGGTGTACATTGTCTAAGGTGCCGTCAGCAAGTGAGCTGCGTACTTCATCGGGATTTTTTTTGCAGGAAGAAAGCGATGAATCCGAAGAGGAAAGTGAACATGAGCAGCCCGTGAAACCTCCACCATCGAAATCGCACAGCAAAAGTTTGTTTACTTCCTAGCAAGGTTGCTCTCTCTGAAGGTTCAGTCAGAATTTAGGAGCTGTAGCTGCCACAAATGGTGCACAACATCAGTTCCAAAGGAGAAGGTAGAGGTCAAAAGTACGGAGACGGCCATTGATCTGTTGCTTGATCTGGACTTCTCTGCTGCTGGAAGTCGACAAGTCATTGAACCTGAACTTGTTTCGGTGAGCGTTTCTGTCTTTTAGAAGCAAATAAGTGTTTTTCAGTAGGCGCATATTTCCTTGGCATTACGATATTGTAAACTGGGATTAGCCCAAAAAAGGAGAGTTGCATGCAACGCGACAGTCTGAAATTTTCAGACGAAACCGCGGTCATCTCTCAATACATAGAGGCAATGGAATCGAACTGTCTCTATCGTTCCAAGAAAGAAACGATCGCCTCAATTTACGTTACGCTCCATCTACGCGCAACAATACGACGAGACACAGAAGGGATCAGATTTCACGCACCGAAGGTTCGAATATCAAGGGAATATGGTTTGTTGCTGTTCCCTTTTTTTGCTTCGACGACGGTAACTAGGCAGTAGTTGCAGTAATCTGAAGCTGTTGTAATCAAGTGAACGCCTTCCAAAGTGTACCGTGCAGCTGGATTTTGAATTCGGCGTCATAATGGTTCTTGGAATATTTGGTCCATACATAGAATATCTGATTAGCTGTTGTAATAGCATATACAGTCTTGTTCGCTACGGATGGTGGGGCGTGTTAAGGGGGAACGTGTTTGGTGTGGCACAGCAATGCCAACGCATTTTACGATGCACTTGCAGTTTCCATTTTAGTGCGAGAAAGGAGCGTGGCCGCCAAGCCCAGCCATATGACACGCAATCGTTCGCAAGCGAAAAGACTGTACACGCCTAGTGCTATAAGTAGTTATAGTAGATATTGCCTTAAACTGTTTTGAGTCAAATGAGCAGGTCATGAACGTCCTAGTATGTGAAGAGATTTGGTCCAAGGGTTACGAATGTAATAGCGGCACCTTCTGCCACTGCATATCATTCTATTTATTGAAAGTTATGAAATTTAGAAGCTGAATAAGGGGACATGTCTTCAATTGCGACCCATTTTCATAATTTAGATAGACGAATTGCCTGCAGGAGCTTACCATATTCTTGATTTATCTGTGGATTTGGGTGACAGTTTGAGACGTGTCGAGTGGAGGCTGTCGAGGAATTTCAACGAGACAGGAAGAAGTGTCGCCATAGAGGTACGTTTGCCTTTCTTTCTCATAGTTCTAAGTAATTTTTGGAATTTTTGATTGAATGCGATGTGGCCTATACAATGACTTGCGGGGCCAGCCGATGTACAAGTCAGTGTTTTATCCTCCCAGGCGAATCTGGTACCAATTTACCGTCCCCGGAGGGTAGAAGGCTTGGTTGGCCTGCGCGAGAGCTGATCCGGAATTTGATACCAGGACCGTGCGCGTGGTAAGCGTGCCACTTACCACTACACCATCACTGAAATACAAAGGGGAAGAAGATTCATGTTTTAAAATTGTTGGTACCCTATTGTCTGGGATGTGAAGCCCACCCGGGCACAGGGCGCATTTTCGCCTTTAAAACGCGAACTTTTCTTTTCTTTTTGCCTTTACTTTTGCCTACTTTCGTTGTAAAATATCTATATTGAATAAAAAGTGTTAGAAAAGCAATTAGACGGGTAAAGTACTCAAAAAGGCTTGAAAAGCGCTGCTGTGTTTGGAATCATCGCGCGCGATTTCGCGTGCGTCTCTGTGAACATGCTGAGGAATGCACGCTATATCCCAAAAACCAGCGCAATATTGATGAGTGTCATTTTTGAGAGTTCATTCACTGACTGTTCCCCACATTCAAATTTTCGATAGATTTTCTTAC
Source organism: Cooperia oncophora (assembly GCA_036418165.1). Lineage (NCBI taxonomy): Eukaryota > Metazoa > Nematoda > Chromadorea > Rhabditida > Trichostrongylidae > Cooperia > Cooperia oncophora. The sequence continues at coordinate 2,400 of MU931933.1, read as the reverse complement.
CTGAGGATTTCCTTCCTTTATAGGCATTTTCCAGGTTCCTATTGGTGAGCAAGTTCAGCCGATACGTATATCGGACGAAGAGGTAGAGAAGGAACGACGTCGAATGGGTGGTCTTAACCGCAACTCGGCTACCATTGCAGCACCAGTGTCTGGTGATGATATCGTAGCAGTTATCAATGCTTACCGTATGCCAAATGGGGTGAGTTTTCTGCAGTTCTAATTCTATCTTGTTCGCTGCAGATGATGGGGCTGTCAATACGGCTGGGTTTGGCGCGCCGCCAACCAGTTCATCAACTGTTGTAGAAGTTTAAACGACAACGACTGGTGGAGAACGTCGAACGAAAGATAGGGCTCAGTAAATTCCATGTTCGCCTTTCTTGTAACCTGGGCATTTTGAACTTATGTGATCGATAATTTGTTCTTATGCCGGACAGATTTGTATGGTGGAATCTTTATTACGCCTGACGTTTCGACAATCTCGTCGTCGTCCATGTTGAACAGGATAGGTCGTATTTCACGACTTTCGGTGTACTTTCAGGCCTTTGAAAGCGTATTTTTGTATAGTTATTTTTTCCACCATTCAAACCTGTCGGCATAAGAAAGAAGTTATCATTCGCATAGGCTCAGTTTTGTCGCAGGCCGAAAGAAAAAAAATAACAGACTGGCGCCGGCCCAAACGCGCCCATCCCTGTGACTTGGCCCGTCATCTGCAACATCTGTCGTTTTACCCCTTTCTTTTATTTGAGTTTTTCTGCTGCATGCTAAATTTTTTTCTCATTCTTGTAGTGATTATGTTACCGCAACATCTTTAAGCGTTTGAAGGGCTTTTTCAGATGTTCACGTGCCATACGCGATCCAGGAAGGACCTGGTGATCATACGTGTAACCGATGATAACGTTGAAGTGAGCAGTGATAATGCTGTTTTCGGCAAAATGCTAGTGAGCCTAGTGCAGAGCCTTGCCCAAAAGTCATAACGTGGTGCTTTTGCCATAAAAATTTGAATTTTTTTCTTCCTTTGTGATATTGCTGACCCTTGTTGTGATGTAGCTGTGAATTTGGTGATATTTTTAACTTATTTACTTCCGCAATGTTTTAGTAAACCATGTTTTACGCATTCATCGATCATAGGAATAATACTAGCATTTCATCCTGAAAATATGCACTCATTTCTAACAATCTGACAGTTGATAATAAGGCGTATAATAGCTTCTTTGCATGATAAGTATTTTGTAATTTTTAACTTATATGAATAATTCTTCATGTGTTTGTTGGTTCGCAGTGTGCGAAGCTAGAGCTTTAAAGCTGTCGTTAAAGGCAGTTGACACAATAAATCCCTAAAGACGAGTAGGATTGATACGACTGGCATGACAGAATTCCGCGACCCTGAAAAGGCGCTGCACAGCAGGTACCGGGTTCCTTCATAGCGCCCTATTGAGCAGCAACATACCGACCCGGACGCCCACCTCGCCCGCCCGCCTACCATTGGACGTATAGCATCACAGCACGAGGACGTGCCGTTGTGGACCGCCCGTGCCTACGTGTAATGTAGTGTAACGTAGAGCGACGTAGAACGTACTGCTGGCTTTTTGCCAGCAGTAAACGGTTCATCGGTAGACTCGTCCAAAGCAGCGCCGCCCCAGCCGTTCGCTCGTCCACTGCCGCAGTGCAGCGAAGAAATAAAGCTCCATTCCGTGTTTCCCCACCATTTCGCCCCGTTTTTCACTATTTTGCATTACAGAGCACCTCTGCTCTTTTCTAAAAATGTACATGAATTTATCGTGCCAACTGCCTTTGAAAGGTAGAGAAGGATGACCAAAGTCTGTGTGTTGTCCACTGCAGCGCACTCGACGTTCATTCAAAATAAGGATGTGACTCAATGTGTACGAAGCTTTTTCGAAAGCTTGCGGTAACATGTGGACCATTTGTGCTTTGGAATGTTTTCTTTTTCTGATATTTTGTTTTTCTTTGTTTCTATTTAGCGTCTGTTATGGCGTACTTTTAGGTAAGGTTGCCTCCAGAACTTGTTTAGCCTGAGTGGAATCGAATCTGGCGTGAGTGCAGTATGAGTCCTGCAGCCTCTAAGAAGCCGTGGGCGCATGGAGATGGAACATCTTTGAGTAGAGTGCTAACAATAAGCTGGGAGTGGATAGCCCTGTGTCGACGACCATAATGAGGTAATATACGTGGGTCATAGGGTAAATGAAATCAGCTTGATAATTTACCGTGGAACTTTTGTAAGCGTCGTTGGTACATTTTAGAAATGCCCATGCAAAACTGAAGCGCAGGTGGTGCAGTGGCAAGTGGCACGTTTACCACCCGCGGTCCGGGGATCAAATCGCTGGTCGGCTTCCTCCTAAGTTAAATAACCTTCTGCCCTCTGCGAACGGTGAATTGGTACAG
>MU931932.1:0-10948 GCA_036418165.1 Cooperia oncophora | reverse complement strand
TGCAAAGGCTCATACAGAAAAGAGGCAGAGAAGATGTGTAAGAATGGTAAGTATGCACGGGAATACGCAGCCGTTACCCTATGGTAGAAACGGGAGGCGAGGAATTATTGCGAACGTGGGCGTTAAGACCAGAGATAGAAGAGAAGGCTCACTAGACACCCAGACAGATATGAACATAACGTCAAACTTTTCTGGGTGGGTTTATGTTGATGGGTGGCGCTGTTAGGCCTACCGACGCATTTGGCGTATCTGATTACGCAATTTGGAAGGGTGAAAATAGTACAACCATTGCGCTTGCGAACCCGTCTACCTTTATAGAATGGGGCACTTACCAGTTAATCACTGAACAAGCCTTCGAACCGCCTGTCAAAGCCTCAGTTCACCGAAGTGTTTGGAGAGGCCAAAAGTCGGCCAGGGTGCACTATCTAGGCTCGCTAAGCACGAATTAATGAAACATGCTGCCCATTAGTAACACGAGTAAGAAAACTGATAACCGAATGATACTGAGCTAGTCATGAGTAACGAGGAGAACCTGATGGCTGATTTAATGGAATTGATATGTGGAAGCCACCGAAAAAGGATTTTCTCAAGATTTATAACCCTTTTCTGAAAAAGCACCTGTGTGTTAACGTAACAACATGAAGCTCATGAGAAATTGCTAGGCGAGGCGCCTGGGCGCTTCTTGACCGGGGGTCAAACTTCCACAGATCCGACTACTAAAACATAAGGTTTCAAAACACCCGCTGTACCGAGAAGCAAAACGTGACGACTCCTTCATTTTGCTAGCTCCAGCTATTTAGGGCGCCCCCTAAAAAATTAAAGGGCTATAAAATCGAGTCATTACGAGTTTTCAGTTAAATTCGTTTCCTTTGACGGTCAGTCGCTATATCGAACAGCTTTGAACGTTGCGCTACAGAGCCGGAAATGTGGTCGCATCCGCGACACACCGTTTTCACCCGTGAGATCGCGGTATTCATCAAAATTCACTTAAGCAAGGCCGAAGTCAGGCGATGGAAAATGGATCGCTTACCACGAATGCTGGCATTGTAAGCATTTCTAAGGGACGTAGCTTCTCGGCCATTCACTTGATGAATGGGCCTGTGCTGTTTTCTTTTTTCGTTGGATGTAAAAATTAGAAGCTGTCGAAAATGATGTTTCGTCGACCTGACACTCCAATTTGAGCAGGTCAAAATTAGTGGAAGCAGAATCTTTGAGAAAACTGAGAGGATTATCCTATAGGGCAAGGAATTTTCTGCAAACAGTATGGAACTCAATGGCAAAACTTCTCATCCTAAAAGCGAATTTTCGAGTGAAATAAATTCTGTTTCTTATAGGTTAACATAATATTTGAAGACGATTGGCACGATAAACCCCTAAGACGAATAGGATTAGTACGCCTTTGAGAACGGAATCCCGCGCCCCAGATCGGGTGCTGCGTGGCGCCTTTTCCAACGAAAGTACTCTTATAAGGTCCTATAAAGCTGCAGCATGCCAACCGGACGCTCACTGCGCCACAAATGGACGACCGTTCCTGACGCTCTAATGGATTCATTTGCTAAGTAAAATATGAAGCGAAGGGATTGTATGAAGCGGCCGTGGTGCTGCATGGATATATGAGTACAGTCCTCTTCATTGCGGATCTCGGTGGGGCGTGTCAGCCAGTATGAGTGTGCACTACTTGGTGAAGCTCCGTTCTCAGCCTTTTGTTGATACCCCCTCGCGTAATGCGACATATAAATAAATGGAGTAAAAACGAGATAATACGGAGGATGTAGTACTGTAATGCCACTTGCCCGCTTTAACCACTGGTTGCAGGAACGTACTTTGGCCCCTGGCGCCAAACAACTATGCCCCGACTCCGCCCGACAGTACGTAATGATGAGGGGGGCCATCCTCCCGTAGCGTTTTTGGCCAGACCTGCGGGAAACTCGTCCGTATTCCTTTTTAAGTCATTGAGAACGAAGGTCTTTCGCCGAAAGATTTTGACCTCACTTCGTTTTTTTTGTAGCACCCCACTCGCATTTTAGACAGAGTACCAAATCCGTGCCGTATGCCTTTAGGACGACTTGTACTTTCACCACAAATAAATTAGACCCTGCTGTGAAGGCCGTGACACCACTCGCCATGCCGCCTTATCTGCGTCGCCGCACTGTGGATCTTCTGGATTTCATTTCCGGTGATCCCAAGAATTCGCTGCAGAATACCTCAGGAACTATTGATACTTCATCGATTTTTATTGCGATGGAGAACACGTAAATAAGCTTGCCTACTCTAACAACACAATCAAGTAATACCTAATAGTTTTGGTGACTAGTGTTGTAACGAATGGCTACTAATCGATAAGAACATGATGAATGGGTAATGATCATCAGTCGGAGTTAATTTCCCGTAACTCGGCGACAGTATAGTCAGGTGAATTGAAATAGTTCAGCTTGAGACGGTGAAGTAGGCTGTCATCTTCTGACACTTTCAATTTCGGCCGTTCCACGTTTGTTCGAGTTTCCGAATGAGAACGTCGTGATGGCCTGAACATAGACCCATTCAAAGGCTCACAAAAATGCTCAGCTGTACATCAAAGCTGTATGGGGGGGCGATCACTTAGGAAATCGGGCTTTGGCATCGTTCATTGCCCATCGCGACAAGATGAGCAAAGACTAGCATGCCAGTTGAGCAAACCTTGGCTGCAGCTCGTAATGATAAGCGCTAAATGTCGCATAGGCTCTTCCTCGGCGGTCCTTTCTTTTTGCCCTCTCTGAAAGTGTGGGATGTATAGTTTGTATCATGGAAATCAGTCAGAGGTGGTGTGAGGTGGAAGGTTTAAGCCCTCCTCCGGCTGCCTTACTTCACCAAGGGCGATCGGATGGTGATCGATTTCGGAAGAAAACAACCAGTGTTGAGTCCGCCGGGGTTGGTTTCAGTTCTTCGCTCTTGAATTGCGAGCCGACGACACTTTGACCAAATTTTTCGGACTAAATTTTCCTGTCACTAAAAGACATCTCCAATCTACAAGGTAACCGCAGTTGATGACTAGGACTAGTGCCCTTCTTTTGCACAGCTTCTCATTTCCATTCTCATAGAACTACGGCAACTATGATAAAAAGAAGAGGTGGACCTCATTCTCGAGTTGAGGTCGATTTTCGGAATTTTTGCTTTTAAAGGATGCGATAGGGACCAAAGGAGGTGGTAATTAGAGGCTGCTAACTTTGTTAAATAACCTGGGTACGGTCGCATTCTCTGATCGAAATCCATGATCTTTTGGCGTAGCCTGATCCCACATGCGGTCTTCGCATTGCCGAGTAGTAGAGAAAAAAGTTCCACCAATAAACACAGTGAAATCTTTATCCCGAGCACATTGTTTTTGGCTAAGCAAATCTATTTTCTGTTTAAGAGATCCTGCGAAGGCGATGTGATGATGCTAGCAAGGAACTTCAACACTCGCTACCAACCACAAGATCTCACAAAAGTTCTTTCGCTGCGTACAAGGAAAAGAAAGCTCAGTCACGGTCATTCGGTATGACTTGTCAGACACCGGGTCCAATTAGGCATCTTCACGAAATTTTTTAACCGAGATGCGGAGAAGCATGGCAGTTGTCAGCCAGGTGGAGCCTAGAGAGGTTGCCAACTTACTGGTGGTTACCTTCGGCTGCGCCTCAAGAAGCTTGAGTAAAGGGCCGTCATTCTGTGCTGGTTGGGCGACCTATACATTGCCTAACTACGAGTTGAATAAGTCCAGCTTGGAAGCGCTGATGCAAGAGCTACCTTCTGCCGTGATGGAAGGCGATATCCTTCCTCAAGACAACGCAAGTGTTAGCTTCCTCGACTATCGGCGCCAGTGGCCCACAGAACTCATAAATATGTGGGGTAGTTCGATAAGTCCACCTCGACCTTCTGAGGGACTTCCTAAGTCTTGAACAACTTCCACAAAATTCATAATATACCCATGTGCAGGAGCGCCCTGAGGCAGGGTTTCGTCTACATCAGCGATCACCAAAAACATTCAAAATGATTTTTGGTCTTTTTCTAGAACAATTCAACTAACACAAAGGGAGTCTCGGCATTACTTTCGAAACAACCTAATACCTTACTGTACCAAGCGAGGCAAATGTTCAGTGTAGGCTCGGTCTGCCCTATGCTACGTGCACCAAAGCCTAAGCATCTCTTACCCTAAATCCCATAGATAAGAGGCTGTTCTAATTTACCGGTTGAAACATGAATTGAAAAACAGTCATCTAAAAGAAACATATACAACTAAAACGTCTAAGTTAACGCAATAAATAAAAAACATATATAACATACAAACAACAAAAACAAACAAAAACAGTATATACATACATGTACAAAAAACATATATACATACATACATTAATACCATATCATACATGTTACAAACATAAATACTATAGCATGTAGCATAAAACATATATATACATACAAAACATATAACACTGAAAAAACACTATACACGTAATAGCAAAAAACGTATACAAAACGTCAAATTTCATTTCTCTAGCACAACACCGATTGCGTTATCTATGGACGCTTCTTATCTATGATTTTAGGCTAATATTGGAAAGAACCCAACAGCTGAAACTCACTTCATAAGTTTTTCCGGAGACTTTTCGTCATCCATTGGATCGCTCACCAACTCCTAAATAAATGCACCTTATTATATACGTACTGGATAGTACTATGCTTCTCTCGCTACATTTACCACATCTCAAGGTACTAAATTTCGAGAAGTATCTGTGAAATTCACGGCTTCAAGCAAACTCGTAATTATAGGGGTGATTACAGTCTTGCTCGCTGTAGAGCGTGGACAGGGGTGGGCTGGGTTTGATGGGGGGACAGCCCTCACCCCCCCCCCCCAGTCGTTGAAGTGGTAAGCGAGGGTGAGCGATAACCAAGTGGTGGAAAACGACTGATACGAAAGATATAATCAAGTCTTCTCGCTTGAGGACGGCCTTTTCCACCAATGATGCCATTCATACCCGGAAACAGTTGTCGAAAAGAAGGCAATAACTAAATTCTTCAGCGCTAGCGCCCACTTTTGTAGCGCCCTGTGATTCTGGGACAACTTTTGATTCAAAGCATTATTTACAATAATTCCGTATAACGATGTACCCACCAAAATCAGCTGTTCAATTGCGTCTTTTCGATCGGAAACCGGGCTTTTTTGTGGAGTCTCCAATTCTTTGCTCGGAAATAGGAACTCATTCTTGAACATGACGGAACCCAACTTTCTTTTCGGTTTCTTTCTGACCCAGATTCCTGAAAGAGGGCCACATCACGTTCTTTAGAAAATTTAGATTTGCTGCAAAAAGGCTTGTCAGGCGGATACCCGGCGGATGCTCCTTCACTATTTCGCACTGAGCCATCTGAATATGTCTTACCTGTAGGAGAAGCTGGTAGAGGATGCACGAGGGCTACCGGTATTGGTGAGGCTTTCTTGTCCTGGATATAATCACATATTTCAAGTGAGCACGATTCCACAACGGGTTTGTGTAGATCTGTAGACGTTCCCACTACCGGATCATATTCATTCGATTCTTCTTTGTGTGGAATAGCTGTCGAGTTTTTCATCGATGGGAAGTCGTAAATGGAAATTGTTCTGAAAGGTCATTCTGAACAACTGTAACAACTAAATAGTAGTAAGGTAGATGTTTGAGAAGGACTTGAAGCTATGACTGTCGCTGTCAGGTCGACCTTTAGAAGGATTCAGAGTTGAGTAGGACTATTAAAACTTTAAGGGGTATTATGGAAGACCTCGACAGCCTTAGTGATTAATAGGACTGTGAAATCTGTACAGTTCATACAGATTTCAGTACAGTTATCTATTTCATATAAAGACCAGTAAAAGGAGAGAGAAGGCTGAACTGATGAGAAGTTGCATGGGAATAACGAGTACCAGATCGAGGATTTTCAATTGATCTTCTTTGTCATGCTCTTTGCAATTGTAGAAAAACCTGGGGGGAAACCGAAAGGGACATATTCCGCAGTGAGTGGGGGGGGGACATGTGCACGTGAGGGAATCGTTGCTCCTCCTCATTGAAGCCCTCCTTTTCAGGCCAAAGAGGTTTTTCTCTATCTACGCCTGTAGAAAAGTGATTCTGCAAAGACGTACTGTACACTCGATTTAGAATACCGTGGTTGCGTTGTGCAAGGTCAAATGTTGGCAGCCGTAGAAGTGTGCACTCGACGGTACGTGTGAATAAGGCATAGTGATAGCTCGATGCTGTTTGCCGCTGCTCCGCCCACGCTAATTTCAAGGTTTCAAGTCAGCGCTTGCGTCTAAGGCAGCGTTCAGACTTGTAAGCCGCTAAGACAACTTGTAAGCGCTACGATCGTCGAAGGGACCCCGCTACAGTGTAGTGCTACAATCGTCGCGCTGACGAATCGCTCGCGCACAGCTGATCCAGCCTTATTTCATATTTTCTCCTTTCATCAATCCTTTTTGAGGCCATATTTATCTGATGCTGAGCTCTTTTCTACTTTACCGCATTTTTTACCACATTTTAATATAGTTTTTGATACAGAGCACTGTGATAATTGGTTTATTTATCGTTTTAGACTTTAATTATTTTCTCTTCTGTTTTTATTATTATTATTATTATTATTATTATTATTATTATATTATTTTATTTTTATTTCAGAGTTGCTTCTAATGTTTGATGGCTTTGCTTGAGGTTTTGCAGTGGTGCCTCACGTTGACCCTGATGACGAAATTGTTTTTGGCATTCACGGACAGGTTGCAAGCCAACACACAGGCGTGACCAGCCTGACGTCGTTTAATTGTGAACATTATTTGATATTCTACGATATTATTCTATGAATGACCTACTTTCTGAAATTATCATAGTGCTCTGTATCAAAACTATATTAAAATGTGGTAAAAAATGCGGTAAAGTAGAAAAGAGCTCAGCATCAGATAAATATGGCAAAAAAGGATTGAATGAAAGGAAAAAATATGAAAAATAAGCTGGATACAGCTGTAGCGCGACGATCGTAGCGCGACGATTGTAGCGGCGAACGATGTAGGCGACGGCTGTAGCGCGACGATCGTAGCGCGACGATCGTAGCGCTACAGTTGTAGCGCTACAAGTCTGAACGCTGCCTAAGATCCCGCAGCGACCACCCATTCAAACAGCAGCAGAAGCAACTAGAGGTGAGAGGGTGTAAGCATGCAGAGCCTATTTGGCTACGCTTGTGCCTACGTGCGGCGGAATCGGGAAACAGGTGGAGGATTATCTACCCTGCAGACATTTTCGCAGCATATTCAAAAAGGAAAAGTGAAGCGCTATCGGAATTACCTACCACCATGGAATGGATCGCATTTTCGGAGCTAATCGTACAGTCCGGATTGAAGAGTCCCATCGACAGGAATTACAAAAGGAATAAGCCCTGCTGTAGTCCATGGATAGCGAAAAACTGCGTTCGGAGTCCTAGGCGCCATCGAACTCCTAGGCCACAAGGTTTTCGTGGTTTATCAAGCTCGGTCTCAGACACGCCATGCATCATACTTCTACTCAGATCCGCAATGTCATTTGAATGCCTTTTTGCTTATACTATGAAACTGTGGCCATTTGCATACAAGTAAGGCTGCGTTTATACTTTGCGGCAGCGTAGCGTAGCGTAGCGTAGCGCTTCCAGCGTACGCCAGCGGCAGTGCCGAAGAGAGGATGCATATCGATCTAGCTTCACCAGCGTCACCAGCGGCACGCTGGCGTACGCTAGCGTACGCCAGCGTTTCTCCAGCGTTTCACCAGCGTTTTGCTAGCGCTTGCAGCGGCAGGGGAGTAGAGACTATGTGGCCGTGAGAGAAGCGGAATCGACGTGTATTGTAGAGACATATGGCCGTCGGAGACGCAGAAGCGATGTGCATTGTAGAGACTATGTGGCCGTCGGAGACGCAGAAGCGATGTGCATTGTAGAGACTAAGGGCGAGTGAGAGACGCGCAATCGATGTGTTTTGTACCCTCCAGCTCTCCCATAGTCTCTACTCCCCTGCCGCTGCAAACGCTAGCAAAACGCTGGTGAAACGCTGGAGAAACGCTGGCGTACGCGTACGCTAGCGTACGCCAGCGTGCCGCTGGTGACGCTGGTGAAGCTAGATCGATATGCATCCTCTCTTCGGCACTGCCGCTGGCGTACGCTGGAAGCGCTACGCTACGCTACGCTGCCGCAAAGTATAAACGCAGCCTAAGCCCGTTTTCACGTCCCAGAAGAGGCGAGCCATAAAAAAATTCAGTCTCTGATTACACTCCTATTACATGCATGGGAAGCAAAGTCAATTGCAGTGGTTGTACAGCAATAAAGCTGAATATTTTAAGAGAAAGGTTAAAAAAAGGAAAAGGAGAAGGGAAAAAAGGGAGAAGCCTGTCACAAAAAGGCAAGTTGATTCGAGTGCGAGGCTCTTGCAGCCACGGTCCGCGATTGAAAATATGTCGCCGGGAGGGGAGTGTGGTCCGTGATAAATAACCTTGTACCGATGTCGCGGTAAAAAATTGCAAGGGGGCGCTATAGCGAAATATAAATTTAGTGGCGCCCTTTTTTTTCACTGACTCCGCCCCCAGACTCCGCTTTGAAGGTCCGCCTTCCAGTGAAAAACCAGAGCTGCAGGACGAGAAAGCATGAAAATCGACACTTGCACGGTCGTAGAGCTCTTATTAGAGAATAACCTGTGCAGATGAGGCGTGTTAAGATGGAGAGATGGAGTTAATTGGGCACGCACAAAATGGGATTATTGTGGTTCTATTTAGGGCAGTTAGCATTTCTTTAAATTGCTTTTTTCGTCTATTTAATTACTCACCACCTTGCCGTCTATATGCAAACCCCTAGTCCACTATCTGTGATGGCGGATGATCGCGGACTTAGCCTTCAAGTGATTGTGGGTTGTCTAAGAAAAGCCATAAAGTTTTGAAACAGCAATTACCTTGGAAGTGCTCTTCGTGCCATGGGACGTTCTATGGGGTCAGTTTGCGTTTGTGATGACTTCCGATCAGAGTCCGGTTCTGTGCTCTCCACCTTGACCATTTGTTTCTTTTCGTCCTCACTCCGGAATTCATTATAACCCGGATAGCTGGCGAACGCTGTGAGAAAGAGAGTAAACTCGAATATTAAATAACGGATTCCCTGCAAAATCTTACCTGTGTGATTACTGTAGTTCACCTTCAGTGAGCTTGTATACATGTACAGATGTTGATCTTCAGAAATGTTGAGAGAGTTGCATAGAGTCCCGTCTACCTAGAAAAAAGCGAGTTTTACCACCTACTTGAAGGCAGCGCCCGCGTTCATTTGTTGTTCCCACGCCCTCTCTGGATATCGTAGCTCACCCTATGAGGATGGTGGACGTACTAGTTTCGCAACTCAAAAATGCGAGAGAATAGCGGCGCCCGCTCGTGAAGAGTCGGCCACCCCGCCCACCTGGCGACCACTACGCCCAACTTCATTTCTAATGGTTGCCTGATGGTGTTCCATTGCTGCTTCTCTCCACGTCGTGTGGTGAGAGTGAGGTGATAAGGGGAAACAGCTGATATCAACAAGTGAGAACTCGTGCGGCCGCGCCTTCTCTTCGCCTTAAGCACGTACAACCTCAGCTCGGCGTGGGGTCCTATATAGGGCATATCCGATGATTTTTTTTGCATTTTTCTTCACTAATGAACTACTTGCTACCTTGTTGTCACTGTCTGAGCCCCATAACTCATCAAATTGAACGCGGGCGCTGCCTTTAAATTCCTTATCTACCACGACGGTTATTGGCGCGATGCCAACGGCAAACGTACCCGCAATTGCTTCTGTGTCATATACAGGGGGGGGGGCAAAAAAAAGACATTTCGACCGAGTCACATATCAGCAAAGTTTTCGCAGCCCAGACAGAGGACGTGGATACGAGTACCAGGGCGGAAGATACCCAAGATGTTCCTCTATAAGCAGGAGCTGGCTCTCGCCCATCACCTTCATGTACACCAAAAGAAGTCATCTCCAGCCGCAACCTGACTGGTTTATCTGATCGATAAAATTCCAAATAATTTCACATTTCTCATTTACCATAATTTCACATTAGTCATTTGTCAACTACCATTCAATTTCCTTCCATAGCTTAGTCATCTTCTATACATGTTTTGACTTAAGCCTACAGTTGTTTTGTCTTTAGCTTCACATTGGATATTTGTCACCAGTCAAAATTAAAATCCGTGCGCATATAAGCGCGCGACGACTGATTTGTATGGTTCAAACCACCACGAATAAAGCGTTGCTGAGAATCGACTAAATGGCGACCACGGCAGGATTCGAAACTGCAATCTTCTGCTAATGGGCTCCCAAAACCACCCTATTCATTACCAGCAACTTCTAAGCTTTTGTCAGGCCAGTGTTTTCATTGTGTTACTCGTTTTACACCGGACTCGATCTGTTAGTAACGAAATCCACTACCACATCATGAATATAGCCGAAATTCCGGAATTAGAAGATAGGATGCTTGAACTCCTTCCAGAATATGCTGAAGCAGCGAAAACCTGGCAATACGCAAGTTATCCAGACCTGACCCCGTTGTACTCTTCGAAACACCATATCCGTCCTGTAGTGAAGCCGGTCATGTCAACTGCGTTCTCTTCTTTATCACTTCAAGAGATTTCCCCACAGGATGCATGTAAACTCAGGTTGCAGTTACACGTCCAGACGTTTCTGCGAAACATACTTACTAGAACCACCCGGAGTTCAGGACAATGGTGTTATTCACGTTCTTTCGATTACGTGTGGTATCTGCGGCTGAGCCCCGTTGAGGTTTTTCATGGTGTAGCCATGGGACTCCTGAGTATGTGTGTAGAGGACGATGCATACTCAAGTTTGGATCAGTTGGGATCGCTAACAAAGCGAGACTTTCGAACGCTATGTCTGCACCTGTGTCGCAATGATTCACAGTCTACCTTCCGATGTTTTTCACACTTTCGGT
>MU931931.1:0-10433 GCA_036418165.1 Cooperia oncophora | reverse complement strand
TAACAGATTCATATGAGAGTAGACGTGTTATCATGCTTCAAAGTATGGGACTAGCGGGACCGCAGAAGCCCAAATCTTGGGGAACCACAAACGGGCGCAAAAGGCATTCAGGTTAAGGGGATGAGGACCGCAAGCGTGGCCGCGTGGCACAAGTTGATAACAGGCAGACCCCCTTTTCACCAAAGGACCCAACACGGCGCGCACTTCCCTACAGGAACCACCGCAGCAAGGGACCCGCGTCGCGACATGGTGCATCGGAGCTGGGGTTGGGCGTGTGGCAACACACGTCCAGCCTATGCGATCGAACCTTAGCCGCGCTTTATTAAAGTCCTTCGCAGAAGTCCTTCGCAAGGGAACGCCGAGATGCGCGCACGACACAGTTTGGATAGTTCCGGGTATCCGCAGATGGCTACGAAGGAAGTTCGACTGGGGAACTACCCTTACCACCCTAGTGGCCGTTGTGGGCGTTATGGAGCTGGAGTGGCACTGGTATCCATACGACACGCGGTCACAGTCCGGACCTAGGGAGCGGGAGGGATACCCCTCTGGAGCGTGTGAAGTTTGCAAACGGCTACTCTTCGGGTAACGCCAGGTCAAAACTGCATGGAGGGGTACCCAGGTGATAGGGAGGACTCGCCCTCATGTAGTCTGGTTTGTGAGTCCTTAGCAACAGATGTTGCCGAACGGTACGTTTGTCCTTCACACGTAACCCAGGCCGCATCTTCGGTCCGCAAGCGTCTGCGGGGCTCGCGCATCATCTTCTCTTGTGTCGTGTATCCATCTCGGATGAACCCTTGTTACGGACAGACGTGACATCGAATTTATCATGCGCACTTATCACTCTCCGATCCGTCACCCATGTTAAATCACATCGTCGGTCTATTGTTCGTGGATTCCCTCGCCCTTAGGCCAACTTCGTCGTTAGCTAACGGTATTTTGCCGTGAGAGGCTCGTGGCCGGAGTCTCTCGCGGCACAATATCCGCTCATATTTCCCCGTTTTAGATTTGGGTAGGCAGTTACCACCTCCTGCCAACTGTGCAAACTATGTCAACAATCAGTGCTTGCAAGGCCAATTTGACCAAAGCGCACACAGCTCTCGAAGCAGTCAAAGGTAAGATACCACAATATCTTATCGATCCGTACGATGATGTAACGCCAGGCTCCGCCGACGAGCGTCAGCTTCTAGACCAACGTCAAGAAGCCCTTCGGACGCATCTGTCGAACATACGCTCAGCGGTGCGCACGATACGAGAGAGACAACAGGCATTCCTTACTTTTGTGAGTACCTCCGCGAATGCAGAAACCGACAACGAGGCGTACACCGACTACATGCAGGATACGAAATTGGAAAACTCGATCGTCGAAGCCGAAGGTCTCATACATACACTACAAGCGAACTTGGAAGACGCTTGTCTACGGTCAGAAGCCCTACGAGCCAGAGAGATAATACAACAACGACAGCACGACAGTCGCAGCGTAGAAGATCAGTACATTGAAACTACGACCTGTGGCAACATCGAACAGCCAAGGCAGTCAGTGTTTCCTCAGACCTCTCCAAGGAAAACGCCACCCTATGGGCAATCGGATCTAGTCCCCGTCCCCCCTTTCAGCGCGCAGATTCCACGCAACGCTACCATTCAGTTGGGGAAACTTAACCTGGAACCCTTTGACGGAGACATAACGCAGTTCCAAAGGTTCTGGTGCGCTTTCGAAGTCGCTGTCCATAACGATGCCACTATTGACCCAATGATTAAGTTTCTTTACTTACAAAGCTTGTTGAAAGGTGACGCTCAAATAGTACTGCAAGATCTGGAACCAGACGAATGCAACTATTACGAATTGGTAAGAGCCCTCAAAAAAAGATACGATCGTCCGCATAGGACGCGCGCAACGCTCCACAAACAGTTACAGCAATTGCCAGTATCTTCCAATTCTGGGTCAGATCTTCGTAATACGTGGTTTCGCATATCAGGTATACTTCGAGGTCTTCGCAAATACGAAGACTTTCCGCACAGTCCTACCGATACTCGATTTAGTCAAAGGCAAATTTCCATCAGAAATTCAGCAAAAGCTGCACGATCTAGAGTTTCAGTCCGGCGTAGATTTCGATTTGCATCAAATCATGCATCATTTAGACCATATCATTGCTTCCAAAGAAAAATACGAAGACTCGTCCACATTGAGGAACAGCTATTCGGTTAACAGTGCGAGCTATCAATCAGTCAATCGATCTTCTCGCCAACGCACAAGTTCGCGATCCATATCACCACGATGCGATCCCATCTCAATGCGCCTTTTGTGGAACGCGTAAGCATACGACGCGATACTGCTCTGTAAAAATACCAGTCGGCGCACGCATCAACATTGCTCGCGCTTACAATCTTTGTTGGAGATGCCTCAGGCAAGGGCCACTCGCGAAGTAGTTGTCAGTATCCGGCGTGTAGACGTTGCTCGGGAGACCATCATGATCTTCTTTGTAAGACCCACTCACGTGATGAAAGTCCGCGGCGTAGTCCTCACAGGCGCGACTACCACAGGTCACGCAGGCACGACTACGAGCGCAACAGGCATGACTATCGTTCACCTTCCAGGGATCGGTATCCCTCTAGGAGCCCTTCTCTGGATAACTATGAACGCAGACGATATACTCACAGCGAACGTTTTCGAACGCCTTCCAGTGAACGCTATCATCAGTACAAGGGTCAGCGCGCACGCTCTCCAAGCAGACGTTTTACTCCGTCTCCTAACCGTGTTAGATTTCAGTCACCAGTTAGAGACCGCGAAGGCTATGAATCAAATAGAAGTTCTCATTCGAGTCGACGCGCAGGTTCACCTTATGAATCAATCTCACGGTATCACGACTACGATTCGGAGGCAGAGTTAGAACAGCTCAACCATTGCTATCAGTCAAATAACGCTAAACGAACAAACGCTAAAGGCAGCACTCATGCTAGTTAACGCGGTAGCACATAACTACGATGCCACGGCGCCCAAAAAAGTCGTCTCATTGTTAGATTCGGGAGCGCAAAATAGTTTTATAACTACTGATACGGCACGTCGTCTTGGGCTACCAGTACGCGACAAGAAGCAACGCACGTTCGTTACCTTTGGCGGACATGAAACAACGGAAGCCACCGGAGTTGTTAATGTCACATTAGTCGACTCTGCTGATCAAACACTTACACTCCGCCTCACGACTAAAGACACGATCACTCTACCTCAAGTCCCTCCGCAGCTTCCAGACGTGGACATCAAGTTCATTAAAGATAACAGTTTGCAGCTACCATCTTGTCGTTCGTCTTATCCAGTACTGCCAGACATACTCATCGGTATTGACAATTACTGGGATGTGTTGTTACAGGAGCCCCCAGTTTGTCTACCCTCAGGCATGGTTCTGACACATACGAGGTTCGGTTCTGTCGTCTCTGGCAACTCGGTTTTTTACACGGGCTATCAGAAAGCACAAACACCGACGGCGTCCTCGCAAGCTTTGACGCAGACGACGACGCTGCAAAACGTCTCTGGTCGCTCGACTCCATCGGCATAACAGATGATCACAATCCCAACGCAGATGACGAACTTAACGCTCGCATCCTTCAACAGTTTCATAGTTCCTCCAGAATAATCGACGGTTTTTTGTACGTCCAGTTTCCTTGGAAGTCGTCCCATCCTAAGCTATTGGATAACAAACAGTTAGCGTATTGTCGTCTAGTAAGTCAATATAACCGGCTGCGTTCAACTCCGTCTGCATGGAAACAGTACGCTCAAACCATAGAAGATCATCTTGTCGCAGGCTTCATCGAAGAAGTAGATGAACACGTCTATGACAGTCATCGCATCTACTATATCCCGCATCAAGCCGTTTACAAGGAGTCGTCCTCTACGACAAAGTTACGAATAGTCTTTGATGCTTCGTCCAAAACACGTGGGGCGCCCAGTCTAAATGACTGCATACATCAAGGTCCAACGTTGTTACCTGAGCTTGCGGGAATTCTTCTACGTGCTCGGTTATGTCGTTTCTTACTTTTAGCAGACGTCGAGAAGGCCTTTCACCAAATCCGCCTTCAACACTCACAGCGCGACGCTACCCGTTTCCTTTGGCTCAAGGATCCGTTTAGTCCACCGTCGTCTACTAACTTACGCTTCTTCCGTTTCACTCGAGTTCCGTTTGGAATCAACGCATCACCATTCATGCTTGCTGCTGCTATTCGATACTACTTACGTCATCTCGGTAGTCCCCTTTCTAATGAGATCGAACGTAACACGTATGTCGACAATGTAGCTCTTGGAGCCGCTTCTCAAAAAGAAGCTATCGAAAAGTATCGAACAGTAAAATCGGTCTTCGGCAGTATGCACATGAATCTTCGAGAATTCGTATGCAATTCCGATGTCGTCAACAACTCTATTCCTAAACAAGATCGAGTCATCAACAATAAACGCACAACTCTTCTAGGTATCGCATGGAACTATCATGAAGACAATCTGCACATAGCACTTAAGACATTAGACGTTAAGGTTCATTCGAAACGCACGGCACTTCGCGCCCTAGCGTCCACGTACGATCCGCTTGGTCTGCTCACTCCGTTTCTCACTCAAATCAAAATGTTCATTCAAGACCTATGGACTAAAAAACTGGCGTGGGACGACCCACTCGATGAGTCGGATCGCAAGCGATGGTCAGATCTTCTTGGTAATCTCAGAAGTCCTCTTCCGCCAATACCAAGACTTGTCGTCACGAGCTCATTAACATCTTGTTCGATTGAGCTATGCGTGTTTGGAGATGCATCACAACGACTCTATGCATGTTGTGCGTATCTTCTCTGTCGTTCGTCAACGTCCGCCACTTCACGACTCGTCATGGCGAGGTCGCGTTTGAACGATTTAAAACCCGTGACGATACCTCGCGCTGAACTTCTAGCAGTTCTCATTAGTGCACGTCTCGCACAATATGTCGTCCAACAGCTCGACATCACCATATCCGCTATCCACTTCTTTTCTGACTCGCAAATAGCTTTACACTGGATCCATTCTAAACGTCATTTCAAAACCATTCGTCCAAAATAGGGTTAATGCTATAAAAAACATTCTGGCCTCCCTCCAAGCAGAAGGCATTGCCACCAAATTCTATTACGTCACGTCCGAAGACAACCCAGCGGACTGTGCCACTCGTGGCCTATCCACTGCGGGTGCCAAGGATCACATATGGTGGACAGGACCTTCGTTCCTGCTACAGCCCTCGCAGACATGGCCCAATACTCAGATGGATTTCACAGTTCCTCTCAACAGCAAGCTAGATTGCGAGTCGGAATACCAAACGGTTCACACCACTCAGCAGCGCACCTTTCAATCTGTGTTACCGTTTGGCGTTACAAACAAATATATCAAGCTACTTAACATCACAGCTTACATACTTCGTTTCTTACATGTTAAGATTTTCATTCGCATAACTAGTAGCATGCAAAAGCGCCTTGCGGAGTCCATCCCGCAAGTGACAAAAGTCAGCGCCACAGGGATTCTTACCGCCGATGATATGATTGCCGCAGAATCAGTGCTCATTCTCGGGCATTACCGCGAGCATGAACACATTCTGCGACGCCTACCATTGTCGCACTTTCATGCTAGAAGAACAGACGACGGTCTTATTCGCTGTCCAGCGCGTATAGGACCACTTTGCTCTGCGCCAATACTCCTTTTGCCATCTCATAGACTAACTACCATCATAGCGTTCCATCATCATAACACACAGTACCATGCTGGGGTCTATGCTACCATTGCTTCACTACGTAAAAGCTTCTTCATACCATCAATCCGCAGCTTGGTTAGCAAAACCTTGCGCACATGTGTTGTTTGCAAAAGGAATAACGGACATGCATATCGATATCCAGAGATGCCACAGTTGCCTAAAGAGCGGGTCACTAGATCCAGACCGTTTCAGAATGTAGGCATCGACTATTTAGGTCCTTTAGTCTATAAAAACATATACTCTACTTCCAACAAGATCTGGATATGTCTCATTACGTGCATGGCAACAAGGGCGGTTCACCTTGAACCTGTCTTAAACAACACAGTTCAAGAGTTTTTGTTAGCTTTTCGTAGATTCATAGCCCGCAGAGGTACACCTAACGTGATTTACAGCGACAACTCTACAACATTTCACGCAGCTGACGACGCTATTGCCAATGTCATATACTCTCCAACGTCATGGCGCAACATTGCTGAGTACAGTGCCAAACATAAAATCTCATGGAGATTCATAACACCATTATCTCCATGGAAAGGAGGGTTTTACGAGCGCATGGTTCAGCTATTCAAAAATGCGTTTCGAAAGTCAGTAGGACGCTCGCTGTTGTCCTTAGAACAGTTTCACACTACAGTTGTGGAGATAGAAGCTGTCATTAACTCTCGACCTATAACACCTTTCAGGGAAAGAGACGCTTTTGTCCACGCACTTAAACCCATTGACTTCATCTCACCGGAAGTCAACATTGAAATTCCATCTTACGCTCAACAAGGAGACTTCACAGGCATAGAACACCGGCTAGCAGACTGGCATAGGGACTCCATTAGGACTCTAGATAGATTCTGGGACCTTTGGTGCACAGACTATCTTGCGGCCTTAAGGGAGCGCCATCAGCTTCGTATGCGTCAACCAAGGTATACAACTGCGCCACCACGAGTTAATGACGTCGTTATTGTCGCAGACGACAAGCTAAATAGAGGCCAGTGGCCATTAGGTCTAATTATCAAAATCAATATCAGCGCAGATCAGAAGCCTCGATCAGCTGACGTACGTATGACAAATGGAAAAACATTAACTCGCTCATTAGCGCACTTGTATCCTCTTGAGATACAAGCTCAATGCGACTATGGCCGCAGCTCAACAAAAGCTCATAAAGCCACTAACGATATTCTACCTCAGAGAAAGCAACCCGCGAGAATCGCGAAAACTAATCACAAGTTCATTCATTAACCTACTTCAAATGTAGAATGTTCGCTTGCGGCACGCACTAATCGCTATTATATAGGACACACTCCAAAGCAAGCGCGCTTAATGACAACTGAGCGCTCGAGCGCAAAGTCGCAATTCCGAAAAGTTGCTATTTCACTATCACTTAGAACTCACAGTGCGCACGGTCCAACAAGTGTGCTCCAATGCCAACCGCCTTCACAGCGGCAAATCATCGGTTTCGATATCATTTCATCAACCGTCACCCTCATCCGCACTACCCATTGCGTATTTGCGCTTATAGCATGTTTTTTATCGCAAAATCTGTCTTGTCATGTTCCCATTAATCCTACTAAGTATTCCTATCACTGTGCGACAGCTAACCCCCGTTTAGAAGGCGAGGGAGCAGATTTCCCTTCGTCCTTGGTAGTCACTAGTCCTTCGTTCGCACTCTCCGTTGAACTGACGTTTCAACTAGCGATAACAGCCAGTTCATTTCATCTCAGTAGAATTACTAATGACCAACTAGTGTAATCTTCGTGTCACCAAAGTTAATAAGCACTTTCTTTTGATTTGCGAACTCCTTATATGGCAAATCTGCAAACGAAGGACTGATCCTGGCGTTCACGCACAATGCTAAGTGCATCGCTCGTAATTTGCATTACTCATTCAGCGACTTAACAACTTCGCATTTGCAATTTCGTTTCTTCTCGACCAACGTTACCCACGTGGGAAGTCGGCTATCGAGCAACTCGACGTCGCAGATAGGCGGTCGCCAAACAGGCCAAGTCTGCGCACTTGCGGCGAATTGCATCATGCATCACCGTCAAGGGAGCTGCGTGATGACGATTCAGCCCCACTCAGTCCGCGCAGTTACAGCGAGTCGCATCATGCGTCTCCTTCAAGGGAGCCGCGTGATGACGACTCAGCTGCACGCAATCAGCCTGCACATACGCGCCCGCACTCTCCAGCCTTCTCGAGTCGCTCGGTAGAATCACTTGACAATTCTCAGCGTTACTAATACGCTCGCATTAGTCAAAAAATGCTAAATTACTCGCAGTCACATCTTCCTCCTTTGTTGACCAACAGCTATTGAAGCGCATCGCTGGTCGCAGAGGAGCAAGACTCTCGCACAAGCGAGTTTGTATAAAAAACGACGTTCTTCTTCGCAGTTGCCCTTTCTAGTGGAACTACGAAGAAAAACAACGCATTCGTCGACGCCTCAATCGCGGCTTCCGTCTTGGTTACCACACACTCAACTAGGGGAATCCGCGATTCTGGCCCCCCAAGGCAGCTACGCAGCTTTCTCTACTAGGAGACGACTGCGCAGCTTCCTTCATTGCATAACTGCAAAGTAGCTACGCAGCTTCCACCGTCAAAGGGGACGGTTGCGCAGCTTCCGTTATCGCAGGTCGCAATTGTGCCTGTACGGCAAATTTTTCGCATCTCACGGGTAAGCGGTGGGAGACCGCTTTGTCTTTCGCACTTCCCCGGGTATTCCACGTGCCTCTTTTGTCGGCCCATAGGGTTCTTTCGCACTTTCCGTGAGGAAAATCTCCCCCTCACACTTCGCACGCCCCAAGGAGCACGAAAACATTGCTCCGCACAAAACTAACCCTTCTCCTTTTCACTCACATCAACGACGATCACCAACACTTCGCACCGCACCTCACATGGAATGTTGCCGCCTGTCTATCCAGCCGACAAGACGCACGCCACATCGACCATCGGAAGCAGCACAGATCTCACCGCTCTCGCAACCGCCCATCGTCTCG
This sequence comes from Cooperia oncophora, assembly GCA_036418165.1. Taxonomy (NCBI): domain Eukaryota; kingdom Metazoa; phylum Nematoda; class Chromadorea; order Rhabditida; family Trichostrongylidae; genus Cooperia; species Cooperia oncophora. Next base: position 1,711 of record MU931931.1, on the reverse strand, counting down.
TGTGATCCGCATATTGTGATGTCTTGTGTTGTAATATTTTTTGTTAACTAACAGCTATTGTATTGAGATACTTCCTGACCCGGTCATCGCAAGCGAATCACCCTCCGGCTAGCCTGCAAGCGTGCGATGGACCCAGGGACGCACGTCGACTTAGGCCCCACGGGTAGGCTTCGATTTTGACGGGTTTGTACATACAATTAGGTAAGGGAAGCTCTCCACTCCTGCAGCGCGAGCGGCTTCGTCCTTTCGCCGCCCCCAGTGTCGTGACTCCTGCACGACTTCTTCGCATCGGTCCGCCGTTACGTCCATTGCGCAGTACCGCACGCGCAACTGTCAACAACTGCCATGTTTAAAGGACCGTCTTCGCAGGCCGCACTGGGGTCTCGCCGCGCAGCTGTCTCTTCGCTGACCATTCGACGCAACTCCCCATTTTTGGGCCCACAAGCAGTTTGTTCGGGCTGGAGTTGCGAAGTGGAGTTTGCTGTCGTCCGTTTCTACGTCTCATTCGTCCGTCTGCTCATTATCGTCGTCTCTCCTCCCCCTTTCCCCTCACCCACGAGCCTCGGGCTCGTCCTTGCCTGACTTGGCCCGTCGTCCCACGATTGCGCAGTTGCCACCCTGGGGCAACTATGTCTAGCGCATCCCCCGCCGTCCTTCGTCTGAGGAATATCGCAAGTGGATTGGAGAAGATCAGGACCGCAGGTAGCTGGAGAGCCTCCATGGCCCAGTCTTAACGCAGGGAGCCGGCACGTAGGTCTTTTAGCCTTGTTAGGTGTTTCTTGATGTTTGTTAATGATAAATAACCTTCCGCATTTTCCTTTTCCTTTTTCTTCACGTGTTCAAACACGTTTTCTTTTTATTTACGATTGATGCATTGCTCATTCATTGGTATTTGATGTGTAGTTTCTCGCATATGGCTGACAGCCCTTTACCAACTAATCGATTGCCCCGTTAGGATGTCCGTAATTGATTCATATGAGAGTAGACGTGTTATCATGCTTCAAAATATGGGACTAGCGGGACCGCAGAAGCCCAAATCTTGGGGAACCACAAACGGGCGCAAAAGGCATTCAGGTTAAGGGGATGAGGACCGCAAGCGTGGCCGCGTGGCACAAGTTGATAACAGGCAGACCCCCTTTTCACCAAAGGACCCAACACGGCGCGCACTTCCCTACAGGAACCACCGCAGCAAGGGACCCGCGTCGCGACAATTTGGATTCAGCTTGGTCTGGATGCCCCCTGTATAGGTTGACAGTTATTTCAATGCGAGAAAACTCTTGCACCAAGTAACAAATTGGCGCCACTTTGAGAAAACTGAGGGTCCTATCCGTGATCAGGGCGTCCGAAAATCGCCGTAATCCAAGTTTTAGGCAAAATGTCTCTAACAATATTAAGACGGCGTGATAGTCGAGCAAGGCCCCTTCGTGAACCATTAGTTTACTGAATAAGCCCTTAAATGGCGTATATCCAGGATATACACATTATCAGGGACACAGAAACCAAGAGGGTGATAATCTGAAAGCTGCAAAATGGTGTCCTCAGACGGATCTGGTCCACAAACTACCTCTGATTGAGAGTCCATCGTGTTACCAACCACACCTTCTCTCACTGGGAATTGGGAGAGAGTAGATGCGGGAGTCGTTAGAGAAACATGCGGAATCACCAAGAAACATCACCGTAACTCGCCATATTCCAAGTAAGGAATTTGGAT